>JANPWN010000187.1:0-43208 GCA_027406425.1 Blastocystis sp. subtype 8
TGAAAGCTATTCATATGATTGTACGACACTAGAAGGATATAAGGGTGTATCAACACGCACATGTGTATTGTCAGCGGATCAGAGATCTGCACAATGGAGTGCTCCTTCTGAGTTCTGCATTGAGAAGAAATTGAGTATCACTGGATTAATTGGAATTATTATAATTATTGTGGCTGTGTTGTTACTTATTTGGGGTATTTTGTTGATGGTGAAGAGAGAGACAAAGACACTAAAGAAGACTACTGCTGCGCCTGTATCGAAACCAATACCAGCTCCTACTCCTGCTCCTGCACCTGTGCCTACTCCTGCCCCTGTCCCAGCTCCCGCGCCTACTCCTGCACCGGCTCCTGCCCCTGCCCCAGCTCCCGCGCCTACTCCTGCTCCGGCTCCTGCTCCTGCTCCTGCCCCAGCTCCTACTCCTGCACCTGCACCGGCTCCAGCACCGGCTCCTGCCCCTGCCCCAGCTCCTGCACCAAAGTAATAAGCTGTTGCTCATTATATGTAATCTGTTTGTTGAACAAACAACACATCGACGTCCTCCTTTTGCAGTAAAGGCAATTGGTTGATTTACAATGAAATGGACTGAAATAACAGATGCAACAATACACAAGAGAGAAGAAAACAGGAGGATACCAAGAAGTAACCAGTAGGGTATATAGGCAGATATGGGTACTTCTGTGAGTCTATATGAAACATTAACTCCATTAAATACAGATTCATTTGTACTGATACCAATAGAGCAACAACAATACCCAGTACAACGCCACATATTGTTGATCCATATAGAGTAGAAAGAGATTCTAGGACAAACAACTAAGTGATGAAATACCAATTCTTCCTACGATATAAACCTTGTGTCGAGTACCTCCTAGAGCTTGGAAGATACCGATCTCATGAGATGTATCATGTGAACTGGTCCTTGGAATAAGTTGTTAATAATTCAGATACTCTATTGAGATCCATGTTGCGAAAAACAAGAGAATACAACACAACACACTAACTATATAAAAGTAAATATCAAGAGCCATTTCTGCATCATGAATAGAATTCATTAAGGACTGTCTTTCAGCGAATGTTGCATCTGATGAATCCTGTAACCTACTGGTAATTCACATAATTACTGACTACATCGAACGAGTGCTATCTGTAATATAGGCATATTCACGATCTGTTAAACCACTATTCAGTTTGATAACAAGTCGATCTTTAGGATAGTTAATATCAGTAGATACATCAAAGACTGATGAGAAGCTGGAGGCTGATAACACAATCGAGGGAGTTGATTGCATGAAGTTGTATTTACTGAACACAAATCCGGGTAGTTTCTGTATCTTGGAATCAAGCTGAAATTGAATGGTTTGTTTTGGAGCTTCATTCTGCTTCAACAACAAGAGGAAAATATTTAAATCTTTAGATATCAAGTCACTATTGATTGATGCTGGTAACAGTGCAGGGATGATTCTTTGATATTCTTGACTTAAGTCCAGTGAAGGCTGTGGAACTGATCGGATATCTTTAGAAGGAGCAACCATTGAAATAGACTCTTCATGAGACTTGCTAAGGAATTCACTTAGGGAAGTAAAGGAAGAAGACTTTGACTGAACGACAATCATTGAATCATCACTAGGGATTACTCAATTCACTGAGATCCACATCAGTTGAAGATAATTACTGTCGAGAAAATACACTGTTGGACTAAGATACTGATAGTCAGCATATGTTGTAAGTGATTGGGATAATGATGCATTCGTAGTAATTGGGGATCCCAAGAATTCATAATTATTGATATATTGCCTGTTCTTGCTTTGAGAAAGGAACTCTTTGATAGAGGTTTCATCGAGAGACGAAGATGACGTGATTAAGAGGTCTGAAGGAATACTTAGCTGAATATTTGCGTAGAGAGTGTTGGACTGAAGTCTGAGAAGACAAGCAGCGAAAATGATGAATGTGAGAGACATTGTATTGAGGAGGGCTAAACGATTATTGTGAGTTCGATGCAGATTCGCATTATTCTTAACATATAATATACATGTCCTTAAAGTCCCAATTCTCGAGAAAACAAAGGATAATCCTGCTGAAATCCAGTGTGCTATATATGTGGAAACTACATATAAGAGTAGAGTGTAATAAAAACGAATTGATGTCCCTAACAAGGCGAGTATAAGAATAAGATTCAATATAGTCATGAATTCCTTAATATCGCTATTTAAGAAAGCCTCAACTGCAAAGACAAAGACAAGAATTCCTTCTGCTAACTAGATATGACGAATCGAAAGAAAATGAACGAGAACCAAACCAAAGAGAATCATTTCAACTGTAATTGGTGTTTTTCGATTGTCATGTACCTGAATACGAGTATCATTCACATCCTAGATGGAGATATAATAGAATTGACTACTGCGTGCTGATAGTCGAGAGACTCAACAAGTTTCTGCTTGGCTAGAGAACGAACAGGAGAAGCAATGGCCACAAAGGGAGACAGAAAACCAACAATAATAGAAAGAACGTAAGCACTCGTAGGAAGCGTGAGAGGAAGATTGAGGAGGAGAAGACGATTTAGTATTGTTGCTAGAATGATATACAACCCAATACTCAGGAGAAGTCCAACAATAATCCCAGGAATTGTGAAGTAGAGAACCTGCATGATAAGAATTCCACTTGCAGCTCGCTTCTGAAGTCCAATAATTCGCAGAAGGGCCATTTCAAATCTACCAGTCACTAGATTACGAAATTGGAAACATCTTCTCTTTTATACTACTTAGCATAAGAATATATATGACATAAGCTGCCACAATGGTGATAATGATATCAATCATGAGAAACACTTGTTCAAGAAGGATTGTTACAGAGGAGAGACTCTGAATATAAAATCATTTATAATAATATCACTTCTAGTGATGTATAAAGAAGATATGAAGTGGTATAATCATAGCTCTGAGGCAATGAACTTACTATATCATTTGCATAATGATTAAACTCTCTATTACTTAGATTAACTCCTTCATTATACTGTGTCATTGATCCTCCCGTATAGATACTCGAATGCTTATCAGAGAGAACTAAATACTGCATAGCCAGATCATCAATAGCTTGAAACGGATCAATCTCTTCCAAGGTTATGAAATCAAGTTCAGAGAAGAATAAAACATTATTCAACTCATCTTTCAACATTTCACGCATCATGCGAAGTGAAAGGACAATAACAGAACCATAACTCGAAGGCCACTTTCCCTGCATCTAACTATCCAGATTTATACTCACTTCAGGTGATCCAATCGTATTGACTACTGTAAATTCTCTCTCAACAGTTGCATTCTGACGAAGGGTAGCGATTCTATGGTTTATTTACTCTATTCATCTCCACATCAAGCTCTTCATTTCGTCATCAATCAACGTTGAATTATCACCTTTGAATAACCTATGTCCACAGAATCATTTCAGATGTACTGTTCCAAACTCGAGTCTGGAACTGTGGCAATCAACTGACTGATATTCACATCCACTTGAATAACATCTCCAACACTGATGTCCATAGCGTCGGCAAGGGATGAAGAGATGATTACTTCGTTCTCTCCCAAGGGGGAGTAATCCCATGATCTCCCGAAATGAATCTCTTTCTCATGAACACTACACATATCATAATACATTTAATGGATACTCATCAAGCGCAATTAAGTAGCAATGAACATTTCTTAATCCTTCTTCTTCTAATACGAGATACTGCTGTCCTGATGGTTTTGATGACCTTGCTGGAACTAACCAACGGGCTGCCCCACTGCTTCCTCCTGTTGTTTTCAATGCAAGATCAAGCTCAGTCTATCTCTTATTCCGATCTTCTTTTGGTACCTGATTAACTAAGAAAACATCGGAAGCACTCGAATTAGGAGTTATCTCCATATCTTGTTCTCCTACTTGCTTTTCTGCAATCCGAAGAATCAGATAATTGCTTCCTCTAGCAATACACTATATTTTACGAATAACAATCTCATTCACTTGCATCAGTGCGACAAAGCATACGACAATTACAATAGTGAAGAATCCAATGGTGAAGTTGCGTTTGTGCCTTCCAACATCAGAAGATGCATATCTAAATCAAAATGTCTCTCAAACCATACTTGATTTGCAGAGATGTATTTGCAATCAATTCATCAACATTCGTGACCATGTTTAAAGCAACTTTCAGACGAAGCAACTTGACATCTTTCAACAAACAATAGTACAAGCTAATTCTTATTCTCCTTTGCCGCCTCCAGCATTCTACTTATTACATCCAGCTTTCAAACGAACATTTCTTTCTTCTCCTGCGATTTAATCATTTCATCAAGCTTCTTCTTAGCTTCTTCCTCCATACGACGAATATCGGTCATTGTCAGACCGTCCCATTCATCCATCATACAAACGAGCTGACGCATTGTACGTGTAAACACTTTGATTTCTTGAGAACGGATAACACTCTCTACAATCGTTTGCAGGCCGAAGTACTTGAAAGTATTCATGAAGGAATTCAAATAAAACGAAATCAAAAGGATATTCAGCAGCTACTTTCTTATAGCAACACATCACAGGAGCTACCCATTACAACACCATACTCATCAATACTTTGTGTTTTATACCATTCAGGTGCAAGAGGACCAATTTGTCTCTTGCTGCTATGATAAATGGTAACATCTTCATCGACAGGGAGTTTCTCGTTGCTTCCCTTCTTTGCTACATCCACAAAGATAATTTCTCTCTTTTTGAGTTCCTCAGGAGTCATTTGAAGAGCATTCTCCGTAGTTCCAACATCATTTATGTAACGCGACTCGATAGCTAGTTTGAATTTATCAATCGATAAGTATCCATTTGTCATCACCGTAAGGCAGTATGGATGGGCATTCCAGGCTTCTTCCCAAAGGAAAAGTGAATCTAGATATTGGACCCAACAGCAAAATATACCAGAAGGCATCATAGCTTTTACGACTCTGGGAACCATGGAAGCCAACAAGTACCTAAACAGTCAGAACTAACATCAAATACAACTTCTTCAGAGTGTATTGGCCCTTGACCTTTGGGATGACAGTCTTGCTTATCTCACTTACACCCATATGACCATCAGTATTGTCAAACCTTGAGATGATCGAGACGACAAAGGCAATACGGCTCATTCTTAACAACCACAATACCTTCACCTCCTCCCGTCACTTTCTCTTGAGCTTTGATTACCATGGAAAGTTGTGCCACCTGAAAGTCGTCAACAGTCAGGGGTAAGGGAATTCGAAATTCTAGAATCATTTCAACACGTGAACTTTTGAAAATGATCTTGTACGGGATGAAGCAAAAGTATATCAAATTCCCGCGGGAATATAAACAAACAGAACTGTTTAGAATGTAGGAGGACCAACTCGAGAAAGGACAGGAACATTAGGCATGAAAGAGGTAGTAGACTGATAATTAGCCGTAGTTCCCATACGAGCCTTCACAACTTCTTTTAGATAGTGAGCTTCAAATATCTCTTTTCCATTATCACGAATCAACTAATCATAATGCACCATATATGGAATGACATCCAACACTTCTTCAGTATTAGTCTTGTTGAGAGATGAATACAGTAAGTCGTGCAGATCCTTTCCTGATCGCTCACAACTATCTAATTCCATATATCTACAAATCACCTGTCTAGACGAATCTCACAATCGCTGATTATTGTTGTTGAAAGAAAAGGCATTGCGATAGTCATCTTCAACAGGTTTCATTCCATCTGAAAACTGCTTCTCCATTTCTTTTGTTTTTTCCAACTACAATCGATTAATTAGCAAACACCATACTTCAGCAGAAACCTTTTCATCCTTCTTCTTCAACTCCTTATTACAGTCTATTATTGCATTCGCTGCATCGTCGATTGTGGAAGCATTGTCTCTCATCTGATCCTGTAATGTATTTACTTCTTGGAAGGACCCTTCAAGTAAACAACTGACATAATTTCTACTCAGAACAGCCTCGTATTTGGCCATAAACTCGGGTTGCATCACCGTCTTGAGTTGTTCAATAAGTCTATATGAAAAAAGGAACTAAGTAGTACTTAGGACGATTATCAGCACAAACAGGAAAACTATTCCCAAAAGAAGCATGAAGATCAACAAAGAACTGGGTTAGAGGATACTAAAATGAAACAAATAACATGCAATTACTCCTGACCGAAGATTCTGAACCAAATATGAAATGATCTTCCCAGACTCGTCAACTACATTAGGAATTGGGAAAACACGGGAGCCAGGCTCAGGACGAATAAATAAATCTGGGGCGATCATAGGGAAGGTACGAGGAATGATCAGTTCCATGGGGAAAACATACACATTTCCTCCCCACGGACACTGATGCCGAAAGGAGCAGATCATGCATATGTCATTTGCTCCACCAACAACTACCACTTTACTTAACATGAGAACAACCAACCCATTTGTGCAACTCTCATACTAGATGATATGACTTCTGGTGAAGATTGAATTAATGCATTTACATTTTGAGGATACTAGAGCTGAATTGAAGACATTATACCAACCACTGCCTGCATTTGTGAGATAACATATTGATATTGAGGATACATATTTCTAATTACCAAGAAAGTGAAACCTGATAACGGAATCAAGCAATGAAAGAGTTCTGGAATTGGTGAAACAGGAACGGTTTTTGATCCTTCACTTGCGCCACTACAACACATTTCGGTTTATTGGAGGAAACAATGATTAGAACATGACAAAGATAAGAATACCCAATAAACTGAGAGCAATCGAAAAGAAAAGGAATAAAACAAAGAAGGGAGTCTGAGCATAGTAATTGTTGTAGACAACCCTGCCATCTACTAATTCAAAATCATAATCATATGCTTCTAATCTATTATATAAACATAAACATAAAAACCTTTCAATTCGAAAGATATAGCTATTTGTTGATTATGTTGGTCATCTTCAGCATACAAAGTATATGAAGAGATTTCTGGATGGGAGTAGTCCTAAAGACTGAATAGAAGCGAGAATCAATACAAAATAACCACTAATATCTCCTGTGTGTGAATTGAGAGTCACTGTATTAGGGAATGGAGGGTAAACATAAAAATGGAGTGAATTTCCTTCGTTTTCAGAGATTAGCGGGTGAAGAGTAAACTCCATCATATAATATTGTAATGCATGCTTTGTTGCATACATAGGCTCATCAAATCCATCATTACAAACATAAGGATAGAATTCTGGAAGCCATGTAACAAAGTATCCCTTATTCTTGAGAATAGTTACCTTATACTGCTTGTAACCCATTCTTGTGTTATTGAGATTGAATCGATACACTCTGAGAATGTTATCACATTTTGGATCATTTTGATAATCCAAAGCCGTCCAGTGATCTCCATCATTGCTCCCAAGAACAATCCACTCGCGCTGGACATAGGAAAATACATAATTATAGACAGCATATTTATTGAGTTGAATTACACTAGAATGAATACGGCATAACTTTCTTACTCAAAGAACTGATTGGCAATCGTGACAAAGATGTTAGTATGGTCATCAAAATAAAAATACTCACTAGAGTAATCAAATAATCGCTGTATATCATGATTTTCAACGAGTTTAGAATGAGAGAGAGGTGAATACTGTGGAACATACATACAACCTTTAGATGAAACTAATAGAGAAAATATACGTTCTTTCGGAGTTGCAGGATATCCGTAAACATATACATTATTGAGATGAGGTTGATTATCGATCATAATAGCAATCACGTTACTCCCTGTCTGAAGAACACTTCCCGAATAGAGAAGTCTGAAGTAGTTGCGATTATTAGAAATATGATTGTCTTCCTCAAAGAGAAGTATATTATTTAGGTAAATGAAAATAGATTCAAAGTCATTTGTAATTCCGATCTCAACAGCAGCATATACCTCATCTGAGTCGAGAATGAAACGGTTAATATAGACACTGTTCGTAGAGATCTCACCAAGAAGCTTATGATCATAAGAAGGAGAATTTTCGTCCTCTCGAATCCAATCCCGTTGATAATCATCAAACATAATGTTACCCAAGTCAATTGTCCTCCATAACTGGCTTAAAGGCATGGAATTAGGAAGTACTCCCCATGTTTGATACGGAGAAATGATATACGTCACTAGATGTGATCATAACAATATATAAATACTCCGAATTCGATATACCTCCTCCTTCTCATGGAGACAACTTCCCTTAAAATACAGGAAACCATTCTTCCCTCGTACTTCAACATACGCTCCATCGTCCCAACCGTTGGCTTGCTTGTCTTTCAATACGAGGTCATAGACAAGGTTTTCAGTTCTAGGGAGACAATATTCATAGGTACGATTCGTTCGAAATGTAGTCAGTGGTTCTTCATTGATAAAAATCCTCTTAGTTCGATTGATCCGTCCTTCAAGTGAGAATGACTCCTCTCGCTGATTGAAACGGGTTTCACTATTATGCTTAAACACAGAAAGATAAACAGAATCGTTATCACATTCTAATGCTCTGGCTATGAATTACATTTTCAGATTACTTTCAACTACTGGCACAAAGCAAGAGGACAATTCTAATCACCCAGATATGCATGACTGCAAGATATGAATACGGACAGATTCCCGCGGTATTATTGTTTATCTCAAAATGCATTCATTTCTATCCAATGTTTGTGGATAAGAGTAGAAGTATCTATTTTTGTCTTTTAGTATGTTTCATGACTTTTAGCACATGGTTATGTGTACCTTTGTGGGGCACGAAGTATAGGATTTCGATCCAATTCATTTGTAGACCTTTTTCAGCTTGTTCATTCCACGTAGTTCACTTGGTTGATGAGACATCAGAACCAATTGAGTCTCATAATTTATCTTTTTCATTCAAAAAAATAAGTACCTCCTTAGTGGAGGCTATATTGAACCATAACCAGGCTTCTCCTAGTTCTGTTGTCGAACACAATGGAGTTTATCCAAGTATTTTTAAAAATAAGCCTGCTTTAGTTACAAAAGAAAAAGCAATTGTAACCGTTGCTAAGACATTGGACGTATTTAACCCTGATGAAACGAGTTCATCGATTCATGAGTTCTCTGCATCGGAGCAGCCTTATAGGTCCGTAACAGAGTCTATCTCGAAAGTCCCTACTGGCTCACCATCGGAATCGTATTTTGATGAACTGGAATCAGAGCCTACATTTGTTGTGTCAAGTAGCTCCGAAGCAGTTGAATCTAATAGTGATTCCGAGTCCCAACTTGATGAGAGCTACTCTTCAAGTGATATTGTTGATCCACTGGGTAAGGGTTCTTCAAAGAAGGAAGTGACTTCCAAAACTGAGAAGACCCACTCATCGAAACCTGCTCTCTCTAAAAAGACTAAAAAGACTAATAAGAGACCTCCTCTATTTTCGGGAGGTAAAGATACTAAAGAAAGAGAGCGTATATTGGCAAATAGAAAGATTATCGTAGCACCGGCAACGGTACCAGATGCGTTTGAGACGCAGTGGCGTACAGCAAGTATATATTGGATCACTCTTCTAATCCTTAGAAGCAAACGGGTTTGCTTTTCCAAGTATTATTCAGAATAAACGTTTGTTAGCTCAATGTTTACATTGTCGTTTAATCATTGGTAATAAGGAGGTGCCCTATACAATGGAATATCCGTGTATTTGTTGTCTTTTTATCTCATGTGATATAGTTGTATATCCCTCAAGCAGTGAACCCTCTGTATCAATAATTACCGCTACTACTCCTAATCGATTACCATTCATTCCTTATCTCGTTGAACGATGGAAAGGGTACGAAATTGATGAGGACTTCACCATAGGAATTATTGTATTGCCGTAAAAGTACCCAAGAATGAAGAATCTGCTGTCATGGGTTCTCTTCTTGAAATGAATCTTCCTGAGCGTGTTCGTATTATCGCTTATGTAGTCAAGAAATCCAGTCCTGATTATAATCGATTTCCCGTAAACAAACTCAGGAATATAGCTATTGTCAATATTGTTACAACTCATTTCCTTGTATTTGATATGGATATGTGGCCAATTTGTATTCATTATTTATTGCTCTCATTCACAGCATCTTTATATTCCCAGATCCTACGAATCCCCAGAACAATAATGAATTCTCATTCATCTGCTATTATTGTTCCAGGTTTTTTCCTTAACAAGGAAACGGTACTTCCTCGCTGCAAAGGCCTTATGGACTGTGCCTTGTTGAGCGAACAGCTCTTTCCTAGGAATCGAAGTTCTCTTTTGAAGTGCATTCGAAAAGGAACCTGCCTTCTTCAGAAAGCCAACACAATCACTCATGTACGAGATTGCTAGTAAAATCACGCTTAGAGATATATTAATATGAAGTGGTTTTCCCTCCCTTCTAAACCTCCAATCGTTCGTGTGGCTTGTTTTGCGAATCGTTTTCAAGAACCATATGTAATTATAAAGTATACTCCATCTACATTACTCTTTGACGAGCGTTTCACTGACTATGGATGTAATAAAGTCCAGTACATTGATCATCTTCGTCATATGGGTAACTATACTTTCTTGTTCTAATCGCATAGGAATGCGTTTTTATGTTATGACTAATGCGTTTGCTATGGATATCGTTCATCCAGAGTAGTTTTGTTGATTGGAGCTCATTTTTAGTTCAAAGTATCGAAAATCGTATATCCAAAAACTACATACTGGTATAGCACCTAATATGAGGTTGCTTTGTTATGATTATCAAAAGCAGTTGGAAAATATCTATCCCGTGGCTAGGAATCAGACCAAAATTTGCCCAACCCTCTATTCTTCATTGTATTGGAATATCTAATAGTATTTGTACTTTTTTCTTGTTTGTTTATGAATCGGGGTTTGGGTCTTCAGTCTTTCAAGTCACTTTATCGGTATGCTAAACTCTTTGATAGCTATCCGTCGTTGAAAGTAAGACTGAGGAATCTTTTTGATTTCTAGTTTGTTCTGTCGGATGTGCTGAAGTCAGTAGTACTATCAGCAAAACCTACTGCTCCAAAATGGTTTTCTCCCGAATTGCGAAAACTTTGTCCTTCTTTGTTGGAGTAGATTTGTAGCAATTCTGATTTTATGCTCTAGCGATTCATTGGCGTACATTCCATCAAAGTCAGCACGTACCTTTGTTGAGAGGCAGTTCCAACAACCTATTATAGCAACGAAGGAAGAAACGTAAGATTATTGAATTATCTTAATCGCAGGGCGATGACCTCGATTTCTTCGTATCTCCAATTCTGTGATGCTGTAATAGCAGCTGCTTCTAAGAATTATCGAGTGGATCTATTTGCTCCTGCACTCCTCCAATCAGCAGACAGCGTTGCTTTTCAACGAGGTACTTTTTTTTCAGATCTACTATATAGATAAGGATTTCTACTCAGACGTGAAGTTGTTACATCAGAAGATAACGTCCCTTCGTGATCTTACTAAAGGATCTATTCTTGTTAATTATCCAACGGAAATTGCTTCTAGAAAACCCTTTGAGTCTATCTTAAATAGGGACGAGATCCTTTTCGTAACGGATATCTGTGAATTAGGTGTTCGAGGTATTATACTGAATCCGTTTTTTTTCTCTGTGCTAACTGATTTATAGTCATAATGTAAGAACGCGTACACAGACTGTAGATGGGAAGAAGATTAATGTAGTGACAACTCGTCAACAAGAAACGACAAGAAAGATTTTTGTAGTGCGTGACAAGCAACTGTCAGACTGTCTGGAATCCCACATTGTTCCATTGAATGAGAAGGAAGTTGCGACAGTTACTCCTGATTGGGAGGGAATTGTAAAATCAGATGCTTCTTCAATTGTTCAGTTTGATTCACTTCGTTTCATTCCATATCCTTATCCCTAATTATATTTCTATCCTTTATTCAACGATTCAAGGTGTAATGAATGGAATTACATCAGGAACAGTTCAGGTATTTAAGGTCTCAAATATTAGTTCTCTCCTTTTCAGTAATGAGATCAGTAGGAAGATGATGGTTTCAAACTTCTATCATTCTCTTGGTGGTGAATGGTCATTTATCGCCCGTAGCATTGAAAGGGTTCTCTTTTGTCATGTTTTCCACAAACACATCAAATCAAAAATAGACCATCATTCCCCATTGTAATTGCAAGGATTAATTTGTTCTTCATTTCTTCTTTCGATTTCTATGATCAAGTAAACCAATCAAAACACACATAGCGCGGTAAATGCAATGAACGAATGCATGTTGCTGCAGAAGGTAAACTATCTTCTGAAATGTTTACCTTTTCAACCACGATAAAAATATGATCTGCATGCAATTCTTCTTGAATCTATTCCTATCAAACGGACTCAAAATGTACCGAAATTCGTCTTTCACCTGTTACAAACATCATAAATCGCTCCTTCATCTCTTGAGAGAGCGATATTAGAACATCAATGAAATCGTCAATGTAAGGATCAGATTTGGAATAACCTTGTGTAAATAGAATAGATCGATGTAAATAATCCGCTGTCCACAGAATCTTTGTCCCGAAGATCATCTGCTCCAACTCCTCAACAGAGAACAGTTGAAGGAAGCAAGGATCCAGAATGTGTTGGATTCCTTTATTTCAGACATTTATCACAAATATACCTTTTACAATGAGATCAACAGCCGGCTTCACTCCCTTACCAACAATACACTGAATATATCGAGACAACCAAAGAGGGAAATATTCAGTTGGAAGTTCGTCGCTAGCATTAGCAGTCTAAGTGTCAGATACCCTAAAATCCTTACATATTCGGGAAGAAGATTTACAGAAGGATTTCCAGGTAATGAGCAGTCCAAACAAAGAGACTCAACCGAATTCACTTTATTGTTTTGGACCTTAATCATCTGATCAAAAAGATAAGAATTAGTTTTTTCCAATTCTGGTGAATAAAGTTTCAAAAAGTGTTTAGCTGTAAATCAATCCCCGTTCTCAAATCTACCTCCAAATACAGACAGGAAGGAAGGAGAACCTTCTCGAATCAGTTTCATTAGCAACGGATTCAATACTAAATCTAGGGGACATCCCTGCTTGATGGCAATTGCCATAAAGGTACCCAACGAATGATAAAGCGTCTTTCTTTCTTCGAAAAAGGTATTTCCATCGAATAATGGAAGAGGAAACAATCCTAAACAATTAGAAGAAAGGATTGGACGCACCAGTTTTGCACGAAACATACTGATATGATGAAGGATCCGTTGTAGCCTTATAATTGGTCTAGAAATAATTGAACAAAACAGATAATACATATACAGCTGGCTTTTCATACACAATACAGTCTTTGATTCGTTCTACAGTATTCTTTGTCACACATGATCGCATCTTCAAATGACTTTCACAATAATTCATTACAATGCATTGGAAACTGTATACCCGACTTCCATGATTGTGAGTAGAGGTATACGCAAGATTACTACTCCACTCTTCAAAGGATGTCGATTTGAAAGAGAATGAAATTACATCACAAATACTACAGACAATAGCTCCGAAATAACAAGTTGAAGAAGATGGATGGTTCTGAAACCACTCCAGCAAATCAGGAATTTCTTGACGTTTAAATCCAAACCAATATTGCTGAAAGCAATCAGAAGGCAGTCCACATGAATCACATGATAACTCTGAGACAGTCAACTGATATGTACATTCCCTGCAAAACAGTATATCTAAACATAAGAAGAGGAAATTAACTATATACTCTTGTCCCGATCAATTGACAGTAAACACTTATGATCGGGACAAATCCACATATTCAGACAAGCACAAGAAAAACAACGAAGAATCGCTCCTGTAATCTCATCTGGACTCTCATTCAGCACTACTCCTTCACCAGGTCCACGATGAGGGCAATTCAGTAGTCGCACTACTGTTGAGAAGGAGTATGGAGTGGGAGTTTCATCTTTCCATATATGTAACTCCCGACGCTGAATCTCATCTCCAAATAAAGTAACGAATTCATTAGTAGGTCCCTGACCAATTCCCTCTTCTTGAGCGAATTTGACCTAGCAATAAATAGATTTGTAAACGACCAGCCTGCATCTCAATATCATTTTTATACACATTGGCAAAGTAAATGGCATCACTTAAGAGATTCTCACGGAAAATGTCAAAACGGAATAACTAGAGATCACTGCGAAGAGAGAGTTATACGGATGACAAAAAATGTTTTCCTCTTATCAAAGGCCATTCTAGCCGATCGGACAAGGAATTGATGGCATGTACTGAATTGAACCCAACAGAGTCCCTAAAGGTTAGAACTAATCAGCAGACATACAGATAATCATGACGCTCGCTAAAGGAAAAAGCTTCGGGAATCACATGGAGAATTGCAGTAACCCAAGAAGGATAATTGCCTGAAAGAATATAGAAACTATTCTGAAGTATATTATGAAGGAAACAACAGAGTCCTGTATGAACCCGAGTCTTTACAGAAAAAGTCGTAATTTCAACATGAGAAGCGTCTGGCCATAAATACGACGTTCCATATTCTTTAATGTGTTCATTTAATCGATAAACGATCCTTTCGATGAGAATAAGAAGGCACCCATAATCGGATATTCCGGCTTCAGAGAGACTCTGGACAAATGAGTGATCCTCCAACACCTTCTCCAGCAACTCAGGAGGTTTATCGTGTAACTCTTCGACTTCTTCAATCTTCATAACATCTGCTTTCTGATTCACCATCACCTGATTGGCAAGACAGGAAGGGAGTTGTTCTTCCTGTAACACAGTCAGATCGATATCATGAACACCAAAAGGACTCTTATAAGTAGATGTGGGATCGACTTGTTTGAGCACTAAATAGATGGTATTAAATACGTTATTAGTGAAAGTCATTGTGATATCATGGTACTTCATAATGACTGTAGATGAGCTGTGTTCTCCAATATCTACACTCACAACAATCCATAATTTCTACAAGAGGAAGCAATCAATCGCACGAAGGAAAACCGAGGGTGACTTACAAGAATATCATAGATGGCTCCCATGAACCGCGATTCTTCGCAAGGGGCTTCGAATGTCATACTAAAAGAATCCATTGTATTCACTTCATTCAAGAGATGGGGATGGAAGAGAAAGGTGATTTGTCGTGTAAAAGGCCACAGAAGCGAAGAGTCGTCTCCAACAGCCATCTAGAATAAGAGACATGCTAAAACTACGCACTTCAAATGGAGGTAACTGGAAATACATGACTGAATGAAGACATATCAAGAGGTTCTCTGCTAGAAGTGGGGCATTCCCGCGGGGACGAAATAATACAGTTGCAAGCTCGGCATATCGATTCGTCTTCGAAATAACTTGTAACAAGGGAATAAGTGTTTCGATCTTCCAGAATTGTTCTGGTTTTAACACACCAAATAATACCTCCATAGCTAGACCAAAGCTCTCTTCACTGATATCACTCATCCCTTGAAGGAACGACGAGACAGTATGAATCGCTTCTGTAGGGGATCTATCGCTTAGGCCATTCTGGTGACTGGAGAGACTCCGAGAAAGCATAGAGAACTCTTCTGTCTTGATCTGAACAGACAAGGGGAGAAAAGAGGGGAGGAATCGGGCGAAATCTGATGCATAGAAGAGTGTAGGCAAGATTCCCTTAGCTTGAGTACAATCATATCCAATGAATAATAACAAGTCTCGAATCTCATCTGAAGTAGAGGTCCTTAACAAGAATGTGAGAACTGAGAATATATGCTCGATGTATGATTGAAATGCTAATGATGAGTGATCGAGAAGAAGTATACAAGGCTGGAAAGTTGGAATGAACTGAATGACACTCCTAAGAACAAGAAGAGCCATATGAATTACAGGTAGGGAATCACTCAACAAATACTAGAGAATTAACTAAATAATCAAATCATACTCGTAGTACTGTATTCATAGCTATTAGAATATAAACAGCTACAGAAGCACGCTCCATTGTTCCAGCTTCACTCCCTAAATATCATAACAAACTAATCATGTCTACGATTACGTAGAATGGAATGAATTAACGTAAAGATACTCGAAGGTGATATGGAATGTGAGATATGAATCATCCGCATCTCCTCCACTGCCCGAGTATCTGATTCAGAAAACTCAGGATCATAATAACATAAGAAACACTGTAATCCTGAACATAAAATTTGCAGGATTTTCCGCTTAAGGAAGAATGAAATGAGATTTGGTGTATGAAGAAGGAAATAATCAAAAAGCTGAACAACGCTTCGATAAAACACAATGCAGTTTTCTTGTTCTTCTTTTGTGAGATTGGAGAAGCTGTTATTACGTTCTTGGAGAGCATCAATTAGTGAACCATAGAATTTTTGATCTTTCACATATTGACGAGCAACAGTGGGTATAGATAAAAGGGAATTGGAAAGGAAGTAACGATGGAGAATCCCAACAGCTTCATTAGCTTCGCGAATCGTCGGACCATGACAATACTTCACAATTAACTCCAACGAAGATAAGGAAAGATGACTTGCCAACCACTTCTGTAAGGTTATCATCCATTTGTGATAAATAGACGATGAAATAGATTCTAGACACAGAAATGTGCCTGAAACCACATAATAATCTTGAATATTCGGTATTATACCATCATCCAACTCAATCTATATTTAAAATAGAATTAAAAGGATACACATATTAATTTGTTAATGAGATTAGAATTTGAGTGAGATGATAAGGATCTCCAACAAGTATTGATTAAATGAGCGAAATTATCCTTATCTTCTTCGTGTTTTATATACAGAAGTTCCATCCAATCTAAACACAACAACAGGAATTCTTGATCTTCCCAACTCTCATAAATCACTCTATTGATTATTTTAAATCGAAAGAAGTACAGCTGATGGACTTTATATGCCTTATTTAACAAGACCGATAACTGAACAAGATTATCGTTTTTAATTACCTGTTGGATACACTCACTGAAATAACTCTACAATGAACCTAGAAAAACAACACCACAATGATCTCCCTATTATCCTTCGTTGATCCATCCATATATATCAAATTAGTGAGATTTTGAAGGATTGGCTCTAGAGGATGCATAATGAAAGGGAAAATGACATATTGTTACATTCCCGTGGAAGTATTGATTGTACCATTTCTCCTAGAATTGAAATCAATGAGAACTCTATCTGTTCTTTTTGGACTCACGACACTTGTGTGCGTTCTCAGCTACGAGATGAGTACTCAACTATCCTTCAGTGCTCCTTTCAAACAATTCACATATTCTGGTATTGGTTAGGGGTTTACTGATATGGCTAGGAAAGAGGAGAATTGATGGATGGGAATGCACGGGAGATGCTGTAATCAACGAATTCTTCGTGCGACTAACTCCCGATCGCCAGAGCAAGACTGGAGCATGTTGGAGTCAATTCGGAATAAGTAACAAGGATTGGGTGACAACAATAAAGTTCCGTATTAGTGGACAGGTGAAGTTTATCATTATCCCTGACATATAGGGAGCCAGTTTATTTGGAGATGGTTTTGCTGTATTCTTCGCAAACCATGCAACATACATCCCTGTAATGGGTATGTTTTGGTTTCATATTTTAGGGGAAGATGTGGGGAGTGAACGATGTATTCCGTGGCTTTGCAATTGGCTTTTCGACTTTCAGGAACACGGAGGTAGGTCATTTGACTTGAGTTCATTTAAGTTTTCTCGTTATCATCGTGATATTGCTCTTTATGTGGGTGATGGTGAGAATCCTACGTTCATCCAGGATAAGGACCATACGGGTTGTTACTCCAAATACCGTTATCACGAAAAGCGTCAAGACTTTTCCGTATAATTAAATAGAAGAGTGAAATGTAGGTTGATAATTATGCTGTTGTGAGAATTGGGTATGAAGGAGACACCCGAACAGTGCGTGTGACAATTGACGAAAAGAATACTGGCGAGTTCCATACATGTTTTACAGACACCTTGAATCTGGACCCCGATTGGTGGCATAACATTCATATTGGAATCAGTTCGACTACAGGTCAGTTAGCAGATAATCATGATATTCTGAGTGTTGAAACCTATTTGGGAGTTTCAAATCCGGATATGATCACAGAGTCCAAGTCACATGAGACAGAAGAAGTGGAGAAGGAAGAGAATGAACTGTTTATGCGAATGGTGAATAGTCACAGTGTGAATATCAATGCCTTGGAGGAAACTGAGAAGGGGTTGATGAAAGTGATGGAGAAATTGGACCAGAAACAGCGATCAAATTTGAGTAAATTGGAGCGTGAGATGGAGCATAAGATTGTTGCAGTGGATGATTCATTGAATGCTATGATCAAGAAGCTTCAGGAGCGGGGAGATGTTTCTGAGAACCGTATCCAGGCAATTGAATCATCCTTGAAACGAGAAGTCCAGAATAAAATCTCGAATACCATGGAAACTCGTCTATCTACATTAGAAGATGTATTTAGAAAGAATCTGAAGGAAGCAGTATCAAAGTCAAATAAACGTTGGGTGATTCCTTTTGCCATTGTTGGACTCGTGATTGCAGTGGTAGTGGGTGTGATATATATGAAATATCGGAGTTTACAGAAATCTCATCTTCTGTAAGGGCTTTTTGTGTTTTTTCGAAACAATTCAACCCTTGATCCCTTTTATCCATTCATCTCCATATAGTTGATATTTTAGTGTTATTCTTCAGCTGGAATCTCTCCTCCCTTAAGAAGATTGATTTCATAGCTTACACTGCATGAATACCAGCTACTCTTCGAATTATCGAAGACTAAACGGAGTTGTCCATCACTTAAGCATCTCCATTCTCCTTGAATCAAAGAAGCTTTGGAATGAACATGACATGGTGGAACCAATGACTGAACCAAGCCATCCTTTGGAATGAACACAACTTGAAAATCAATATCCTTATCAAGAGAACTAAAACACCATGTCACTAAATCACCATTCGATACAATTACGTCAACCTATTCATTATTTCTCTAGTGCACACGAACATTCTCAGTTCCACAATTTGGAAGAGAGATAATATCAGTTAGTGCAGAGGGAGTCTATACCTTCATCTCCTTCACTACTTCTACATTATGTGCTGCCCGGCCTAAAACACAGCCACCTTCGCACTCACATTTCCCTCCATATATCTTGGGTAAATCATCGACTTTGAAGTAAGCAAGTAATTTGGCTCTATAGGTCATGTTACTACATCACTCTCACGCTGCAGGAACGCGCTTCAGTTTTTGCTTCTGCAATTCTGTCATCCATGGCTTGATTACTACACTTGAGGTTCTCTTTATATAAGTACTATTCCAGAAATAGTTGAAAATAGGAGGGTAATTAATAACATAGACGACGTCACTCGATTCTGGATAGTAATATGTATGAATCAGAATCATCTCTTTGAAAATGTTCATAGCCTTGAGATTCATATGACGACTTAAGGAAAGGCCCTCGAGATCGATTATTGTGGAATTACCGATATAATCCACTCCCATCTGTTCACTAGCCTCTTTCATCAGCTACAAACATTTAGGCTCTTACCACGACATAGTTTCTCCATATATTCATTATAGTAGATATGTGCAGTGAGGATTTCCTGAGCGGAGTAGTGCTAGAATTAATTCCATTTTGTATCAGTACATTCAGAATATGACGCAAGTTCAAGTGTCCAACATTAAAGATCGTACAAGGCTGAATAGAAAACAATCAATACACTCATACTCTTCCATAGCGGTCCACTTTATGAGTTCGATAGAGAAGTCGTTTTGAAATGATGTCATGGTTCTACAATCAAAAGAAGTGTGTAATTACACCTTCTTGATCACTGGATTATCTAAAATATTGTCGATATCATTTTCCTTTCTCCATTTAAGTAGTTTCTTTATTCGATTCACTACTAATCACTGAAGTGGAGAATCCCTGTACAAGTACTATTCTTATTAAACTTCGAAGTGTAGAGATATCGGTAAATTTGTTGATCTGGAAGAGAACACTCAACTCCTACCTATCACCAAGTACTCCAAATCACTACCTTTTTCCTCCATATATGTCTTGAATTCCTCGAGAGCCTGTCTCTTCTCTTCGGGGATACGAAAGTTCTGCATGAAATGAGTAAAACTGAGGGTCTAACTTATTTTTCTCTATGGCAGTCAACTATTCCGAACTGTTCGTTCATCTATGTACTCATCTCATGTGTAGCTATCGAGAATTACCAAAAGTTACTCTATATTACCTGTTGATTACGTTTTTGGTTGCTACAGCAACAGAGAGTATAATAATCATTAAGTGAAATCTAACCATAGTCAATAAGCAGTGGATCCGTCACTTTGGCGTTCATCGTTCCTTTCTCTTATCTCCTTTGGGAGTCCGGTTTACTGAACTGTTGTAATGATTTAGATCAAGCGGGGAGTCTTGTCGACGTTCTTTACAGGAAGAGTCTCGATTGGATTCTTAATGTCAAGTATCTTTGATGCAAAGTGTATGTGGGGTCTGGAAAAGAACACATTTAAAAGACATTTCGCCGATTTCATCTGGATGCTTATCTTAGGTTATGTGGGTTCTCTGATTGGTTGTCTCTGTGTTCCATCTTATGTGTACATTGGAATTTCTTTGAAATACATGATCCTGTACTATTGGACTCGTCGGAATCCCTTCTTCCGAGTGAGTTTGTATATGATTCCACTGAAATCTACACTTCTTCCTTTTGCATTGCTTGTGGTTGAATTCGTCATGTCAGCAGAGTACGTGAAATTTGCTTGATTTAACCCTAGGGTACCATGGAGTGGTATAATTGGAGTTTCGTTAGGTCACATATATTATTTCTGCAGGGATGTAATTCCTATCGTTTATCAGAAACGAAGACAGCCAGTACCACGACTTACACGTGCTCCACGATTCTTGTAGTGAATTCCTTAGGGGATCTGACACATAGAAGACGGCTGTGTGGAGAAGAACATGCACATCAAGACTAACTCTTCGACCACCATGGGGGATTTCGTGTTTCTGTACCTTATAATTTGTCTCTTAGTGATTGTTTTGTTGTTAGTACCTTCCAATGAGTGGTTTCGAAGCATCCATAATTATCTTTACTTCCATTTCCATAAATCGAATGAGTAAGTAGATTCTATGGCATTTCTGATAGGTAGAAAGAAGAAGGACGATTAGGCTAGGAAAGGAAGTCAACTTACTGGATCCTGGAGTATGTACGTGCTAATTAAGGCATTCCATCGTGAGGTGATAATACCGTGATCATTAGTCATTCTTTTGCTGAATGTTTGTTTTAATCAGTTCACCTACTCTATTTCTATTTGATAAAATAACATGCAACGAAAACTTAAGGAACAGATTTCCATCAACTAATGTCAGCAGATAACTCAGGTTTCAACTATACCGTTATTCTAATCCATAGGCAATACAACTGTTCAACAGGATGAAGAAGAACTGAAGATTACTGCTGCACAGAAGGAAAAGATGGAGAAGGACCATGACAAGATCAGGGATTATTACAAAGTATTGAATATAGGAATTCATGACTTGTAGGGCATTCTAAAAGATTGGGCAGCTGAACTGGCTGCACGACCATTAGATGTAAAAAAGTCAGCTGACGGTAGAGCAGCCACAAAAGCTTGTCAACAAGCGGCTGACACTTTGAAGGGATTCTTTAAACTTTGCTCGAAACGGGTATGATATTCTAAGACTCTATTGACTCTAGAGAGTTCCCTATGATATTCGAAGCAATCTGCTGAAGATTGCTGAACAGATGGATCGTGGAGATTTTAGTCAGGTAATCGTTGGATCTGAATCAACAATAGATAGGCTTTCAAAACATATCTACTAATTACCATTGGGGATGCTCCTTGGCCGCTTGGTGTGACTGCAACTGGAATCTATGAACGATCAAGTCGCGAACGTATTCAACAAGAGAATTGTGGACGTGGGAGATTGTTGAAAAGGATGACTTGTAGATGTGATGCATAATGATACAGTCCGACAGTATCTTACAATGATAAAACGGCTAATGACATATAAAGAGAGTAAAATGAAAAAAAGTAATTCATAACCTTGTTTGTTGGGATTCAAAACAATGGAAGTTTTCGAATATGCAAAAAGTGTTCTTCCTGTTTTTCTCCAAGAATATTTACTGCGTGGTCTCTTTGAAATTGGTATGTAGGGAATTTGTCCTGTTGCTTGATTTGGAACTATTAAATCCTGAATCTTCATTCTTTCCTTCCCATTCGTTAAGCTTCGTGAATTTGTTCTAATCATTTCATAGTCTGGTTATACAATGGATCAAAACAGCTTCATAGAGTATGAAAATCTCTGTAATGAGGTGTTCGGTAATCTTGGTTCCGGAAATACAGTTCAGGCCCGGGAAGCTCTCGAAAGGATTTCGCTGAGTCAGGATTTTGTTCAGAAGGCCGAGTAAGTTATCTTGAAACATGCTGAAGGTTAGAGTCATTTTCTCAAATTCTAAGAACATGTATGCGCTAATGAATGCTGGAACATCTCTTACAAAGGTGATGACTGATTATTGGACAAGCTATTCTAATGATCAGAAGTTACAGATTCGTATATCTTCATATGAATTCTAATAGTTAGGTGATTTCGTTCTTGAATACTTAATAAAACATGGATCGGAATTGCCATCCTATTTGGTGACGTGTTTGTCAACACTAATTTGTCGAATCACCTCTCTCTCCTGGATAACAGATCAGCGACAACGTAATATTCTAAACAAGATGCTTGAGTACACCCAATCACGAGAACACTGTATTCTAGCTCTTCAAGTTCTTGAAGAATTGGTGAATCAAATTAATCCTAACAGTTTTATTTTTCTTCATCGTTTACGTATAGAAAGAAGTAAAGTAAATGAGAACAAAACAGCTATTCAGTTTCGAGATAGCAATTTGATGAATATTATTGGTTTAGCATTTAACATGCTTTCTGATACATTCCAAGCAGATGATTCCACAGTCGGATCTCCAGAACTTCGAATGAAACTCTTTCAGTATTCTCTTCAGCTCCTTCTCCGTTGTTTTGCATTTGATTGCAAACTTTCCAACACTGAATCGTCATCTGAGAATCTCCCAGTAATGCTTCTTCCAGAAGAGTGGTTATCCACAATTATCACGAGCAGTCATATTTCTCTTCTCTTTTCAATGTAATCTTTGGTCTTTTTACCTAAGAATAGATATGAACGGAGCGAGATTCCAGTATCCACCCTGGTGTTAGAAGTGTTGCTATGGATGATCTGTTCGCCTTATATGGATTACTATGGCTATAATAGTGATGGATCTGGGTACGAGGCAATCTTGAATGGATTGACTACCATTCTGAATGGAGGACATGGACTGAATGATCCGGAGACTGTACATGTGTTTTGTCAAATTCTCAATCGTCTTATTGTGCGGATTATCAAAAATTCTCATTATTAGTCTCTTTCCACAATTCGACGCTTTTTCGATCAATTTCTTCGTCAGTTTGTAATGTTATCTTATTCCTTCTCTCAGACCCTTCTCAATCAGTATATGAATTATACCAATACTCTCCCGTATCTCCTTCGTTACTGGGTGTACATATCAGAGCTATTCACTCGCTTAGGACCTGCTATGTATCCTGAGTTGATTCCTCTCCCTATGAAGATAGTTGAGTTATATATTCAAGTACATTTGAATTCATGTACCATGTTTGTGAGTGATCGTGATGATGATCCATTGAATGGTACTGATGGCTGGTCCGATGAACTAGATTCGATTGGAAAGATTATTCGGGTTAATTTGGATGAAGGAGTGAAATTGGTTGACAATCTCTGGGACACTGTGAATAAGGAGTATACAGTAGGTTACAGTTGTTTTGGCAAAATATAGAATGATACTCGAATGGTTACCACAATCAAATTATCTGGAAATGTAGATTCCCAATTGATGTATCGAGTGACTTTGAATGAATGTAGATTTGCAAGGTTAATACTATTATAGGTAAATTAGCTTGGCTTATCCATATTATGGCACATATTCTGGCATTCCAGAAATTCACTACTAATCAGATGGAAGGTGGTGAAGAGATTCTTGATGCTGAATATAGCAAACGAGTCTTTACTCTTTCTCATAGTATCGCATATCGGATGACGAATGTGAGAAATCGTGGAATCTATGATTTGTAGGAGCAAGCTCAGAAAGTGGACGCTCGACTTGAATTAGCATTGTTAGATTTCTTCCATTCATTCCGTGACACGTAATCAATGCAATCACACTCGAATGTAGATTTAATTCATTGACCAGTGCAACCGTCAACGAAGGGTTGAATGGAATCAGTACTATTTCGGGCATTAAGCAAAACGTGGATTTTTTAAACTCAGTATCAATTCTAGGCATATAATCACTATTTCGAACGTCTGGCAATTGGAAATTACACGTCAGTAATGAATGCTATTGTAGAAAAGATATGTAACAATTTACGTTATTGGAGCGAAGATTTGGGTGTCGTAGCGACAAGTTTACAGCTGTTTTTGGAGATGAGTAAGGGATATCAGGGTTGTAAAATGCTTCTCCAGCTAGAATCAGTTGATTTTATGCTTCAGAATCACACAGTAATTGAAGAGATTCGAAATTAATTATAGGAAACCACTTTCCGTTTCTTACTATCGCCAGATATGCTCGCATTCCGGCCTCGCTATTACTCTTCTCTGACAAAACTGATTCTGATGGATAATGTGCCTGGAAGACTTGAAATGTTTCTTATGCCCTTCTCTGGAACTCTACAGCGTTTACAAAATGCTGATTTGAACACTCAGCAGGGAATCGTAAGAGAGAAGGAGATTATCTCATCTAGATTGATTGTGTGAAGTTATACAAGGATTTGCGTGGAGTTTTGTTGTCGTGTAATGATAAACGAAGTTATAATGTGGTATATGAAACATTGTATGCCTGTGAATGAGAGAATAATGATAGAGGAAAGAATGCGTTGGAAATGATTGAGAAGACTGTGTCCATGTATGGAATGAATGATATTCTCTTAGCTGCTATGTTGAAGTGTCTCTTAGCCTTTGTGTAGGAGTATTATTACATTTCCATTCTAGTGATAATCGTGAGCCACGAGTCGATAATGGAAGTACCTCCACTAATGGAATAACTCTCTTCAAAGCAACCTCTTCTATTGTTTGTAAGGTTATCCAGCAAGTAATATATAACTTCCCGAATCTTGTTCCCTTTCTCTCTTTGAATTATTCTTAGAATCAGTGTCCTGAAAGTACATTCCGGAGTATCCGACTGGTCCTTCAAGTAATGAATAAGAGTTTGAGTAGTGTTTATTTCTCTTCCTCATTCATAGCTGGGAAGTATGTTCCTTTTGGAGTATTCCAGCTATATAATGATAATTGTCTTCTGACATCATTGGAGGCCTGTATGACTCTTGTTCTTACTATTCCTCAAGAACAAGTGGAAGTTGGAAATGAATCCGTTTTTCATATATAGAAACGCCAGAAGCTGGAAAAGGCTATTTATACATTCATTGATATTCTATTTACGAATCATATGGAGACTCTCACCAAGATGGCGATTGATGGGTTTATTTCTGTCGTTCGATTTGTGATTGCTGGAATTGATTCTTATGGTAATACTAATAGAAATACATCATATTTAGATCCAGAGACAGTGGCGAAGTGTGCAGATTGCATCGACTGTTTAGCAACATATTATTATTTGAATCAGTCTCGCTCCATTCCTACAATGGCTCGATTAAATGCAATTGTTCAAGCTAACAATACATTGTGGAATGACTTGTTCGAGAAGATTTTGAATTCTCTTCTGTTTAACAAGCAATCTGGAGATGTATTGTCAAGACCAATTCACTCTATCTATCTAGTGGATCCAAATGTCGCTGATCACTATTATGCTGTAGTTGCCTCGACACAGACTCAGGAAGTTATTGTAAAACTGAAAGAATCGATGATTAAACTGACATCGAACATGGACCGCACCTTAGAACCTGTGATTCGAGATCAATTCTGCCAAAAGTGCCGGACATTTAGAGATGAAGTTTTACAATATTTGGTTCTTTAACGTTTCATACCTGTTGGTTTGTGAAGAAATAACGAATCATGTAAAAGAAACCTCTATATTATGCTGCCAATCGTTTTCTGCCCTTCATTCTCCGGTTTGCCAGAACTCGACGGCCCCCAGCTAGTGATTATTCTAAACAAAAGCAACGACTTGTCTCCAGTCGATGGCGAAATCCATGCTTTCTCTGTCTCCTAATATTGCTTGGTTGGTAGGTTCTTTTGATAAAAGAAAAGGGATCCATCACTATTCAAAAGGAACTGGAAAATAACACCTACATGTTGCGGTAGTTGGATTCGACCATAAAGAGAACAAACAGCATGCAGATCCACACAAAATGGCTACTGCAGGTTGAAACATCTGGAACCCTAAGAATAAACAGATTGAAATATGAAATTACTTCCAAAGAAAGCCATAAGAGCACTTTGTTGAAAATGAATAAACGAGAGAACGGGAATATAATATTCGAAGCAGAGGCAGGACTCATCAATTCCCGCGATTCTATTTGAATACTGCTTTCTCAGCCAATACTGTATCATTCGGCCTTGAATACCTAAAATGGATTTAGGCGAGTGCAATATAGTCTATCGTGACAATGAAATGGACGGATGGGTACCTTTTCGTATGAATTTCAATGGTTCAACTGAGCTGCAGAAGAATATGGAGAAGAAGAGATTCCTTCGTCAATGGCAGGCCTAATCACAGAAAATGGAGAAGAGGTCCCCATTTTCTGTGTTACAAGTTATTCAATTACAGACAAGAATAGTAGTGGAATAAATTTGAATTGAGATTCAGATCACTTTGTTTCATTATCGGATATCTCAAATCCTCGCGAAACTCTCTCTGGCGACTATCAATTAAATGGATTCGTGATTTGTCCGTTTCCCCAGAAGATCAAAACTACAGTGAACCCATTGTTTCGTAGTGAGGATAAGTCATCCAAATCCAATCAACCCACTCTAGCTCTTCCTTCACGGAAGGCTACTGTTGTCATGACTCTGGATGAAAGAATTGCTGTAGGACTATAAACTTGTTAGTAAAGCCTAGGAGCATCAAAAGGCCAAAGCTTTCTTAGACACCATTCAATTCCCATTAATATTGTCTAATATGACTGTGGATATGTTAGGTGTGATTGTTGTCCATCCTCGATATTATTCCACCTCTACCATTTACCCCGTTGGGTTTCGTAGCGAGAGACAGTACTATAGTATTGTTGATATTGATGAGAAAATGACATACATTTCAGAGATTGTCGATGGAGGAAACAATGGCCCAATTTTCCGTGTAACTAGTGAAGGCGAAGAGGGTGAGTCTTTTGAGGCTTCAAGTCCTACAGGGGCTTGGAAGAAGGTTCTTCGTCGAATTAATGAACTGCGCGAAATCGATGAGACGCTTCCTCCAATCACATCAATCTCAGGTCCCGAGATGTTTGGTTTGTCCAATGCTCAAGTGATCCATCTCATCGAAGGTTTGCACAATGCTGAGTATTGTGATGGCTACATTTTCCAGGCCTATCGACGCAGTCGTCGACAAGTCAGTATTCCTCAAGGAGACGCCATGACTGGATCAGGAAGTGAGTCTGAATTTGAAATTGTGGAGGAACCTCAAGACGAAGATAAAGTATCGAATAATGATTCTGTTGGAGTTCTTCAAAATGAGATCATTAAAATCGCTCTTTTTGGAAATGCAACTGGATTGAGAATTCGTTGTAGACGCAATGAAGATGGTTATATAGCTGAAGATAGTCTGATGTAGGTTATGATAAGGAGTTTCATCATTAGTGATAATCAAATTCAAGTTCAGCGGGTTGTAACTCCATCCTTTGAATTCACACGACCAGGACGAAAGGGTACTAAAAATAGCAAGAAGAAACAACGAGATGATAAGAAACGACATGGTCGTCGCTCAGACTTAATTTCAGAGAATGTTCTTGCTGCCATCGACATGTCAGGCACGTTACGATGTGAGTTTGAGACTGTGCGCATCCATGATCGACGTGTGAGTGTGAGAGTGAAGGGTTCACCACTATGGGATCATGATGGAATACGCTATGTTATCCAGAGACTAATGTAGGATGAATAAGAAGGATTAGAAACTAGACCTATCATGGAAGCTGATCTGGAAGCAGGATCGAATCGTCATCTTCTTCAAATCTTGTATAGTCTACGAGTAGCTAAGATTTCTCAAACCATTTTGGACTCAACTCATCTCCGTTCAACTCTCGAAAATATCATAAATGAAGGAAGCCCCGCAGTGGCTGATGAAGCGGTGATTGTGGTATCAAAACTCTTTGCTGAAACACGCAAGCGGTCTGAAGAGGACAGTGAAGGAGATACAATTGGAGGCAGAACACGGAATCGTGACAAGAAGAACATAATAGAAGTTTTAAGTGATGAAACTTCCTTTGAATATCCTCATTGGGAACATATTGGAGAGAAGGTGAAGATTGCTGTGAAGATTTATCATTGGGGTATTAAATACCATTCGAAAGAGTGCTTCTTGTATGTAAAAGGTGTACATGCCTTCTTCATTTTACATTGTAACTCTCTTGCAACACTTCCTCAGAGGGATTATGCTCCCTATTTCAAATCATCACGTCTTCTTCTTGAGTTGTGTTCTCGTGTGTTCTCTGTGACCCGAACCCTTACCGAGAAAGGCGAAATGATCTCTTATATTCCATTTTTAGATCTTATTTGGAGCGAGGCTCACACAAATGATGTGATTATTATTGAGGAGGATTTAGTAGCGAATTATCCTGTGATTCAACGAGAAATGGATGCTCTGGACAGGTTACATGGGTTTGCTGCAAATGTGAATCTTTTTGGAATGAATAGTTTCATGGAGAATTTAGCTATGCGTCATAGCCTATGGACTATCAAAAATGAGAATAAGGACTATATGTATGGTCTTCAAATGGATTTGGAAGTAGCTGGGTATCGTTCAGAACAATTGTGGGATGATACAGAACTAGCGAAAAAAGTGGAAAGAAAGGAATTACCGAGAGTCAGTGTAGGACCCTGTCCTGAAGGGCAGAGTGTCGATGAATTGAAAGATGAGGATTTGAGGTGAGATTGGAAGAAAGGATTGAGTTCTAGACGACTATTTGAGGTATGGAACTTTGTTAGGCAATATCGCGACTTTTTGAATATTCCCGAGAATCAGGAACTCACATTCGATAAGTTTGTGTTCTTCAATAAAGCTTCTGAAGAATTACTTAGTGTTGATCGTTCAACTGATCCTGCTGCCTCCTCACGCTGTTATCAGCCAAATGTGTTTCGCTTTCTAATTCAGTTCTTGATCATGGAGGAAGCGAAGCATACCACCACTATGCGTAAGTTACTTCGCGAGTCCAATTGGTCTGAGAATATCTATAATGTTATTTACTACTCCTCTTTTGTTGATGAATGTAATTTTGAGAGTTTCATTCGGGGTTTTTATCATCGCTCTGAATATCGAATTCGTAAGAACTGAATGGGAGTTGAATGATAGACGACTCATTGTCTGACTGGGATAAGATTCGTTTGATTGTGATTCAGTTGATGCGACACCCAGACTGTGCGTTGTTTCTCCATCCAGTGGACGAAGTGATCCATAATGTTCCTGGTTACTACAATGTTGTGAAGCATCCCATGGACTTTGATACAGTGTGTAAGCGTATGGATGAAGGATGGTATAGTGAAGTCCATGATCCTGAGGATGGTAAATCATGACAAAATAAACTGAGTTTTAGAATATGATACTCGTGGAGAAGGTGTGATAGGAGTTATCAAGGATATTCTTCTCATCTATTCCAATTGTCGTACTTTCAATTCAAGTGACTCTGCTATCTACCGGTATAATGGAAAGATGTTGAGTCTAACAGAATCACTCTTACGCGTTCATGTTTGACTTCATAAATTCTCTCATAAAAAGATTGTTCCTTCAATTCCTGAAGTGGCCGATTTACTCTCTTCAAAGTCATCAGATGCCAGAGTTGATAGTGATGATGCCTCCAGTAAAAAGCCTGTTAAACGTTCTCGAAGAGTAGAAAGTGATGATGAGAACAAACGCCTGAAGAAGAGTCGTATTACGAAGCTAACTTCAGATGAAACAGAAGAATTAGAAACGATTCTCGATCAATTACAAACAACCAGTTTGAGTGAGTTATCTCCCTCTCAGCAGATTCTTCTCTTATATTCTCTGTATCGTGCAGTTCGATCTTTGGAGTGCGTGAAAGAAGAGCAAGAAAGACGGTTGGCATCCCTCAATAGTCTTATTCTGGAAGAGTCCTCAATCCAGTCACAACTACAAGAGCTTCAAAATGTTTATGTCCCACAAGAACAGACCTTACGTGAGGCATTCATTCAGGTGATTCAGGAGAGACAAACGACAAGGAAACAGCGACGATTCATGCTTAGTAAACGATACCAACCCAGTGATAAGTCGAAATATCCAGAAGAACGCGATTTAGCTGCCTTCCTCTCTAAGAAGCAAAATGTATTCGATGATATGAAGAAGCGACTTGAAGAATTACGTATTCAATTACTGGAAGTCAATAAACAGACTTGTGATGTGGGTTGTTTGGGTCATGATCGGAATGACTGTGAGTATTTCTTTTTCCCTGAGGATATGCCTCCTCGAATCTGGATCCATGATAAACGACAAAAGAAATGGTCCTATTTGTGGAATATCGATCAGTTACAAAGTCTGATGAATTGGTTGGATAATCGTGGTTCAAAAGAACAAATCTTGTATTCAGCTCTTCGATTATACTTCCCTATCATCAAGCGCCTACTAGAAGGAACTCAACGAGTGGCTATAGATCTTATGAAGGGTGAATTGTATGGTCGCAAGCAGAAGAATGCAGAACCTAGTCACTTGGTGATAGATGAAGATGAAAACAAGATTAAAACTCTCTTCCAGACTCATGGTGAGATGATTTGTGTGCCTCAATGGAAAGAAGGAGTTGATGATTGTGTGAGTATTAAGGGTCGAATTAGTCCTTCTCTTTGTGATATTAGTTCCTGCTTATTTATTCCATTGTTCTTGAAGCCTGTTTATAACCAAGAGGATCTTACTCATTTCCATGAAGTGCTTTTCAATGTATATGATTATAACACTGTCACACTCGATCAATACAAGACTGCTGTTCTTACTCTTGAATCAACTATCATGAAAACAATCCAATTTACTTATATTCATCCTGATTGGGTCCTGGCAAGACTAATTTGGCGACATCAAGTCGAGCAAGCAATGAACTTTAGTGATGTCTCGTACTATCTTCGTGATATTGAAGCCTCATGTATCGATTTTGCCATAGTGGATGCTTTGACAACAACCACAGGTCGTAGAGAGTTTATTGAGGAATTAGAGAAGAAAACGAAGAAACATCCAGTGATCCCAGATGAAGGGGAGACAGTGGTCTATTATTCAGTTGGTCATGCCTTGTCAATCCGTGATTTCAAGCAGCATAATGTGTTTAGCGGAGTTGTTAATCTTGATGAGAAAGAACAGTGTGGTGACTATGTATGCAGAGTCCAGAGTGTTCAATACTTCCCAGGTCGTGGGAATGCATTTGTTCGTCTCGTTCTGAAACCAGTTGCCAACACAGTGATTTCTGTATTAGTGAATTCTTATTATCAATCCCTTTCCTCTCCCAATATTTCTGTTACCTATCCAGAGACATACCCCGAGAGTCCTTCAGTGGATCCATTTGAGGTGACTATGTGGATGAATAATACAGAGTCAGACTTCGTGATTACTCTCTCAAAATACTTCATGGCTTTTGCTAATAATCTTCATATTGGAGATTCCTTCAAAATGTATTTTCAAGGAATCGAAAGTCAAGTTACAAATACATCCAAGAAGCGAAAGAGGGATGCTCGATTGGAAGGGTCCTATCTTTATGGTCATGTAGTTTCGATAGCTCCTTTGGAGTCTCAGTTCTTCCCATGGGATGCATTGACTGTGGAGTGGGATTCGGGTGGTAATGAGGCTGGAACAAATCATATCAATCCATGGGAGTGTGAATTCATAGCAAAGGACATGTCTCTACGATCAGAACGCTCTCGGGAGTTGGGAGCTACACGAACATCAGCACGAGGGGATAATCGCCGTTTAACGGATGAGGAATTAAAATTGATTCGAGTAAAAGCTATGGAGGTTGTCAAAACACACACAAAACAAGATGGAGAAGATTTCTATCATTTCCTCGAGAATTATTGGGGTAAACAAGGAATGGAGGTCACTCGACCTGTATTGTCATATGAGCCCCTGGATCTGGGTCTGTTGTGGAAATTAATGCAAGTCTATGGAGGATATGAATGTGTGGTGAATACGAAGGGAAGTTGGTTGGATATTTATCGCATGCTTCCAACCTACCGGAGTCAAAATACCTCAGCTCCAACCTCACTTCATAAGATCTATTTGAAGTATATGTGGCAGTTTGAGAAAGAACAAAGAGAAGAAAAGGGATTACCTCCGATCATTGATCCTCGATTGCCTTTACCAACGACACCAGGGAAACTCGGTTCTTCTAAGACTGGGGGAAAAACTGCGGAAGCTGAATATCGCGATAGCGAGGTCAAGAAGAAGGTTTTACCTGTGGATTTGGCTCTGTTTGACGCTCCCCCAGGTGTTCAGATGATGGAGAAGATCATTCGTGAGGAAGAGCGGAAGAAGAATGTGTTAACAATGAAGTGGAAAACGATGCACTCAACACTCCAGTTCATTCCAGGAACGATTTCTACTGTTAATGGAGTTGAGTCTGATAATGCATATCAAGGTATCGTAAATGGTAGTATATGTACGATTAAACGGAAAATAGAAACGATGACCAAATTTGTCTCCAACCTCAAGCAGATCATGAGCTTTTATGTCTAATTGGGACTTAGCACTTGTTTGTTTTGGATATGTCTGAGGAGCAATTGGATGATACAGAAAAGGGAGAGAAGAAGGAGGAAAGAAATGAGAGGAAACCACTCTCTCCATTAATGGAAGACAATTATACAACAATAACACTTCGGAATGGAAGTAAATTGGTACTATCAACGGTCGATGCAGTGGAACTAGGATTATGGACATCTGAGGGGAGGGAATTAAAGAATAATAAGTTAAGGAAACTGAAGAAGTATGGTGAAGCAACTGTAGAATCGGAGTTCTATGTGAAGAGCAAAAAGTCTCGAATTGTGTTTGAATAACATGAACAATACTCTCCGGAATTGATTTCAAACGTGAGATAGCGTAACTTGATGACTAAATCCTTAATCGTGACTCGATCCAATCCCCAGCGAATATCGTACCTTTGAGTCAGGGTACTGTAGTAACTCCTACCAACTAATATGATCTCGAAGAGGAATGACCATTTCTTCGTCAAAAGGAATGTGAACGTGTTGCATTGTTTCGGAATCGAAGATAAAGTTCGGCCGTACAAGAGATAGGCAGTAGTTTTCATTTCTCCTGTAATGAGGATCGTCGTGAGAATATCGTTTCAATTCGTATCTGTCTGAGGCATCATCGAAATAAATAGTTTCGTGCAAAAGTCGATGGCTTGTCCATTCATGTGGAAAGACTCCCCGATCTAGTACTTGACATACGTTGTATTTATTGACATACTACATGTGATTACAATCTTTCAGAGTACTTCAAATGCCATGTTGAAACATTTCACATAACGAATGCGATAGTATCGCTGCGGAGAGGGGATAATAGCATGTGAAACTGTCTTTACTGATTCCTCTCTATGCTTCTCTTCAAGTCGGGGAGCGTTGAACTCCGACAATGGGATGAGTGCAGCTCGTTTCTTATGTGGAGAAAGGGTAAGAGGAGAGGACCGTTTCAATCTCTGTTGAATATTGTTTTCAGACATAAAAGAATATAAGGATTCAAACAAACACGACAATCACTTGCAGAACTGACACACGAATTGCTTGCTTTTTCTCAAGAGTTCTTGCAGTTAATAACCAAATTTGACAACATACCAGACACATTTTCGTTTTTAGAGATGACACAAGAAATGTGAAATGACCGTTGGCATTTGCAGCAAGTGATCTATGAAGTCAGAGTCAAAGAAGAATTGAACCATAAAGCCATAAGCACTCTCATTGCATATAGTGCACTTTTCATTACTACTTTGACTTGATGGCTCTTCAACCTGATTGTTAAATTGATTTCTCTTTTATACTGATGGTTTCTTAGATACAGAAGTTTCTAAAGAAGAAACTCGTTTATTGGATGAAGGAGATGGAATTACAGAAGAATCGATTTCGAGTAACGGTGGATGAGGAGTCGTAGGAATCTCTGGTGTCAATCGTTTCAGTCTTTCAATTTCCGTTTTCTAGAGTAAATAAAAACTATCGGGATTACAAGGAGTGTATTCTCATCTTCCAAGAGTTTTTGTCGTGTTTCCATATTCTCTTTCATTACTTCGATGGCACTCTGTAAATGAAAACGAAGTAACGTACTCACATCAAAGGTGATTGGTGGTAGAGAGACCTCTGTAACTTTCTCAGGAACTTTGTCTGGTTGTTTAAGAGTCTACAATAGATTCTTTTCACGCTCAGTACTTCAATCTCCCTCTTCTGTTGACTAATCGTTTGTTCGAGCTCAGTGATTAGTTTATCATAACAGGAGAGTTTCGACTCGATAGTATCTTCTCCCTCCTTCTCCTTCATTTCTTCTCTCACCACAACAGGAGAGGTTGGAGGTTGTTGTTGAACTGGCTTTAATCGTAATTCTTCAAGTTCAGATTGATAAGAAGCTGCCTCCTTTGTCGCACTATGCAATCGATCGATGGCCACTGCTAGTAACTTCAACAAATATATAATCTGTTTCTGATAGGATTCTGCAGCATTATGAAGGAGTTGGTTTTGTTGTTCCTTTATTGAAGAATCAACATTTCTCCTACTATATTTTCACTCTCCTCCTTGATCTCAAGTACGCGTCTTAACGTCGTCTGAAGCTTCTTGTCGATATATTCCATCTGCTGATGGATTGAACTTTCATCCTCAGAATGTGCAGGTACGAGTTGAGAGCGAAGCGCCTCTAATTCTTTTTGTATCTTCTCTAAAATCATATGTTACACTCAGTTGTACCATTCTCTACAGCCTTTGCTTCACACATATGTTGTAGCGCTGTTATTTCATTTGTAAGATATACTATCCATTAGATAAAGATCTTAATGTGACGATGTTCATTTTGAATATTATTCAGTTCTTTCTCATGATTCAACATGGCATCTGTTAACTCCTTTTCCAAGTCAGTGCTTCTTTTGGATAATTCATCATATCTGTATCACAGTTATCAATTTAAAAGTACTTCTTTTTCCATTCATCTCCATTCTCTACACAATTCCTTTCTTTCTCCTTCACTTCTTCTTTTAGGTGGCTATTTTCCTTTCTAAGGGATTCGACTGTAGTAACCAATTCTTTGAGACGACTACATGTAATTACTTCTTATAGATTAAACCTATTGGTTTTTAATAGCATGATTATGCTATTTCCAGGTTCTTCACTCATTCTTTACACTATCGAATGGTCATCAGACATGTGGAGGGAAAAATACAGAACCCAATTATTCCATTATACATCCAAATACAGAGGTAGAGATATACATTTTTTATTGCCCATTGTTGTGTTTCCAATTGGGGAAAGGGTAGTGCTTCGATAGATCTCTATCAGCAGTACCAAGTTAAAGATATGTATGCTTTTGATTATCTACTTCTTATTAGTGATCATGGAAAGAGTATATGAGGGTTGTAATTGATTCTTTAGATTTTGAATTCCTTCAAAGTGGCCCTGCTGTTATTGATTATGTTGAACATCCTAATCCCCAGATACCTATACCAAATGTAATAGACGTACGTTTTTTCTTTTTCTAATATTGGGAGATTTGCTTTCCTGATGCTTCGTTGCGGACCTACTCAATGAAAACCCAATCCCAGATACCAATGTGTCCTCCAACATTTTTGACTAGTGTATGTGTCAAATTTATCTTCTATCTTTAGTCCTTCATTATCAAAGAAACGACCTTCTATGCAATGATTTTACGATATGATTTACCCATTCCAAGTTACCAGAAAGGAAATCTTCTCTGGAATGAAGTAATTCGGCGTAAGAAAGTTCCCTTAGTCTATTCCATTCAGGTCATTGATATTTAGGGAACAAATCATGCGCGATATGCCCTCTGTTTAATTACATGTTATCCTATTGTTACAAGCGCTAAAGCTCTTCTCTCATATCTTTATGCTGCTTACATTGATGTTCCACCTATTCCAATTGATCCGTATAATGTAAATACAATTCAGACTACACCTTTTTATTTCCCAAATCTGTATGTATGTTGATGCGTGATTAGATCTAGTCAAGTATCATGTACACTTCAAGAGTTTGTGTCAATGATCATGTCCATTAAGCGATTAGCTCCATCAACTGTTGCTGAAGTGCATATGGGAAGTGATGTGTACGCAAAGACTCAGTTGTTTAGCAATAGATTCTGCTGTTATCCGTGGGAGTATTCCTACATTCCAGCAGCTTCCGACCAAATGATCATTGCATGTTGCTCCTGTCTTAATTTTGAAGTCATTGCAGATATTCTGAAATATTTATTGTCTGATACGAGAGTTCTTATGGTTTGTTCGGATGTTGGCTTAACAACTTTGGCAAGTATAACTCAACCTATTTTTTAATGCATAGTTCATGGAGTTCGTTCATTGTTATATCCATTTTTATGGAATCTCCCGAGCATCTTCATTCCTCTCCTATCATACAACCAGATGTGTGTTTTTGAAAGTTCCTATCCCTATTTATGTGGCATTACCCGTGAAATGCTTTGGAGTCCACAAGTACAACAATTTCATAATTACGTGATTGTGGACCTTGATACAGGTTCTGTTGGTTATTAGAGTTGAATAATGATAATAGATTCAGAAATCGGATAAACTCCCAATTTGTTCACAATCTTTCTCACATGAGTTCCTTAAGCCATTTTCTGAGATCTACAAGAAGATAGTACCTCATATCCCATCAGTTCGAGAAAGCATTCTTGTATGTCTATTTCCGACCCCTTAGTCAAAGATTCTCCGAAATACATTTCAATCCGAGGTAGAAAAGTGGAAAGGGAAGTCAGTTTCTACTGTGTAAGCATATCACAATAATCTCATCTAGATTTGATATTTGTGGAAGTGAAGTTCCCTGTATTCTTCCTTCCGTTACCCAAATTCTTTTAGAACAAATGACTGAGATCGAGCCAGCATTAACATCAACCTCTGTTATTTACACTCCATGGGTGATGAAGGTACGAGTGTTATTTCTAAGCTTTTTAATGACAACTGTTCGTGATTATAACAAATATTTCAACTATTCCAAAACAAGTCCTGTTTTTGATGATGAAGGTTACTTGAAACATGTGAAGGCATCTCCAAATGGATTGGTTTCCTCGTTCATCCACAGCAAGACTTTCACTCGTTTCCTTATGGTTGAGATCTGTGAAGAGATTAATTTGTAGTGGGTTGTTAATGAAAACAAGCGGATGGTGTTACTGGCGGAGATGCGAAATGTCTTGTTTAGTTATTCATCAGTGGAAGATGGTTATGAAGCGGTCCTTCAGTTGATTCAAAGTCATAAGAGTGAGTTGAAGCGCGTTGTATATCGAACTCCTGTTACTGTGTTTGATGGTATTAATGGAGGGTGAGTGGTGAGTGTAGGAAACTTCAAGAAAGAGCGAATTCCATCGATATCTGGGAAGGGGGCAATCAATCTGAAGAGCAGTGACTTCATTATGCCTCTCTTCGTCTGTCAGGAACTGAAATCGAGAAGAATCTTACCAAATTTGATTCGATTCACGTTGCCTCAGCGAAAGGTAAATGTGCTGAAATATCCATAATACATAGAAAGTATCGATTCCTGATTCTTCAGGATGGTTATCAGGTAACGGAGAGTTACGAGGAAACGACAGTGCTTTCGAAGATGGGGAAATGATCGTAGAGAATCCAGGAGTGTTTGCCTTTGGAGATAGTGATGAGGATTTACTTACTATACCGCTTATGCAATCATACTGAGCTGTTTGTAAGAAACAAGGAAAGCAATGGAAGAACAGGGTACAACACTCACAGATTGGGGCATTTCGATAGAATAACTCCATCATCATCCACAATCACATTTCCATAACGATCCAAACATTCGACAGATAGAATACGTCGTCGATGCTGTGACAGACGACTAAAGAAGACTTCATTCACATGCTTGCCTCGTCGGATAACATTCAAGGAATAGAATGCAGTTGCATCTGACACTTGAATATGTTGTAATACAGGTATTTCTAATGGATCATTCATACATCCTTCTTCTACCACTCACAGTCAACACATTGGCAAAGCTACACACATTAACACCAATGCTCATGGATGTGAGTTCCTTCAAATTCTTCAGAACAACAGTGTTCCCAGAAATCCCCTCACATGCTCCATCTCCTAACAACAGTGTAGTTAGAGAAGGGAGGTTGACAAAGGATGTTTCTCCTGCAACCCGATTGAAGCATTCCTTCCCTATTACAATTCGTTCTAACTGAGGTAAATCTCAAACTTAACACTTCTCCCAACACCTACCAGCTAAAGTCAACGAAGAAGCATAATAGAAAGAATAGGAACTATCTTCATTCATTTCACCAATGATCAATTCACGCAACTGGGGTAGATCTGGATAACATCCTCTTATCATTCCTACCTTCTAATACCAGTTTCACATAATCAGCGAAACTCCCCCGACCAATCACCACACTTGTTAACTCCGGATTGGAACGTAATATTAAAGATCGTTTCATCTGTTGTACACGCCCTTCTTCATTTGGATTATGTATACAGTGTGTCTCCTTGTCACACAGCGAAAAGCTATCTTCACCCACCTTTACTTGCTGTAATTTTGCCATTCCTTCCAGAGAGAGCTGATTAACACCACGACAACTCTGTGAATCAACTTGGAGACGCTTCAGAGAGTGGAATCGAGAGAGGTCTAATGTATCGAGTGTGTTGAGACATCCCGAAGGGATGTGCAAGGAACGAACACCCGAATTCGCTTGAAGCAAATCCTGGTAGGTACAAACCACAGCCTCTGTAAGATCTACCAGCTCGAGTCCACGAATCCTCCCTTCAATCAGAGTAAGAATAGACTTAGGCACATCCGAATAGACCAACTCAGTGAGACTCTCGAAACAATTGTCATCTAAAAGGAATTCTCCATACTTGTTAATATTGTGTAATTCCCATTGTGTGAAATACTGGAATGCATGAGCTCCAACAATAAGCTTCTTGAACTTAGGGAGATCTGTGAATCACACTCAATAGCGGATTCTACCTTCAATAACCAACTTGGAATTCTTTCCTTCACGTCCAGTCAAGGAGTCATCACCTACAATCAGTGTCGTGAATTGAGGAAGATCTAATATGAATCATTCTAAGAATAGCCCACTCTCAAGACGGAATATGGTGATTGTCTGAAGAGCTTCTTTCGCTATAATAATACTGCGCAGTGCTGAGCAGTCTACAACTCATTCTTCTTTCCATCCTCTACTCTTCATAACAAATTCCTCGACTCCATTGAGACTTCCCTTACCAAAGGTAAGCTCACGAATCCAAGCCTGATCCTGCATAATAAAAGTGTTTGCTTTGGCCTTGGTGGACACTGCATTATCACTGGAATCAGTGGCATCAGCCAGAGACTCAGCCACAGCCATCACCTCCTCTTCTTCCTCTTCTTCACTACGAAGGAAACGACGACGAGTTCCTGGACTCGGTAATTTACTAAGACTATTCTCTCCGATTGTTAATGATGATAGACGGGGAGGCTTAATGAAATTAGTCACACTGTTCAATGAATTCTTTCCAACTATCACGGTTTCCAACTGAGTATATATCGATAAATCCAACATAGTAATATCGTTTAGTGAATCATCCAGAATCGACAATTGTGTTACATAGTAAGGAACATTAGCCAAATCTTCTTTGGTATGTACATACTCAATCACATATGTAGAGTTCTGATAGGTCATATCATTTGTATCCATGGTAATAGCCGCAGTAGTGATATGACCAAAAGGAAGCGCTGACTGTTCCAGTTTGATATGAACTTCATTGTTATTCGAACCATGACGACGAGTATAGAGTTCCCAGTAAGGATTATCACAGTCAATTGTGTATCCCGTCAAAACTCCCGCAATTGTTGGACGATTGTAGTCTTCCTTGAGAGGCTGCGTAGAGTACTTGGAATACAGCTGATACGCATAAGGATCGACACCCACTTCAACATAAACTGGAGCAGAACGCACAGCTGCAGCAAGATCACTGTTACTACGGGCACCGACAACATTGTAGCCAGAAATACGATACTTCTGACAGGCAGTTCCATGAGCAGTGTAATCAGCAACTTTACACACACCAACACTCACAATATGATCCAAAATATCTTCTGCTGTGGGGTTTCCATTCTTCGCGACACCAACTGTGGCTTTCAGGTAATCAATAGAAAAGACCGCCTAACAATAACTTCGCCTCCATAGTATGTACAGTAAAATCAGGATCGTGATTAAGGTAAGTTAAAAGAACATAGTCTAGAATGGCACCATACCGGTAATCTTGATAACTAGAGATATCTAGTTGTCTCAGCAGTTTGTTGTACTGAAGACTCCTTCGAAAGGATGTTGTCGGGAAGTCTTCAGTTATAGTCATTGTATTCTCAGGAAAGACACTCCCTGTAGGCATAATCATTGTGTTTTCAAATGTCTGTCTGTTCCATGTAAGATAGTAACTGTCAGAAGCAGAATAATCGTTCTGCTCTTGACGGGAAGTGACAGCTGCCTTATTGGCTAAATATACAGCATTACTAAATGTTATCAATCCAGATCAATCACATACTTTTGATCTGGGCATTCTGAACCAGTCAGATCCCACATTTCACAGTAGGCTGAAACGGAAGATGCCCTTGCTGTCAATGATAGTATCAAATATAGCAATAGCCCCCCAAACATATATTTCAGTATATAAAGATAGGAATAATGGAACAAGAACAAACGAAGTATAATAATATTCTCTATAAAACAGATCCTGTTTCCTGTAATTTAATCTGTATAATTCTCGGTAAATTAGATAGAACAGGCCTAATTTCTATTAATTATGGTCAGGTAATAGTTCCTGCTGTATTCTGTCCAACAAATGCTCATGTATCAAAAAGAATGATATTTCGACTCATGGGAAGAAAGATGGAAAGGGGGTTCTTATTCCTCAAGTTTCCTAAATAACTAGCTCATCAGGGTGGCTACACTCCTTGAATCCATAGACGATTAAAAAGAAGAGAAATGGTGAAATCGAAATAGTATGAGAATGAAACTCCCAAAACGTGGAACCCGAAAAGGGGAAATGGCAAAGGCCTTATTCGACCCTCCTCAAAATCTGAGTTCTCTACGCAAATGCTGAAGAATTTGTTGAGATCGACAGCTTCTACTGTCTCTAGGGCTTATGCCTTTAACACTGTTGCTGCTACCAGAGCACTTACTGCTCGTTCAATGTCTGTGCGTGTTGCTTGTGATGGTAACGAAGCTACCGCCACCTCGGCCTACAACGTGTCTGAGACGGCTATCATTTTCCCCATTACACCTTCATCTACCATGGGAGAGCATTGCGATGCCTGGTCCGTTCAGGGACGTAAGAATATATTTGGACAGCGTGTTCAAGTCATTGAGATGCAGGTAGGAGGTTGTAAGTACGCTTGATTCTAGTCCGAGGCTGGAGCCATGGGAGCTCTTCATGGAGCCCTTGTAGGTGGAGTACTTGGTACCACCTTCTCATCATCGCAAGGATTGATGCTTATGATCCCCGATATGTACGTTTAGTGTTAATCGATCAGTTCTTATCTTATAGGCTTAAGGTTGCTGGAGAACTACTCCCTGGTGTTATCCATGTTGCCAGTCGTTCAGTTTCAAAGAATACTGGTTGCCTTTATTGTGATTACAGTGATGTTTTCACTACGCGCGGTGTATGTTTTTGTGTCTAGCTATTAGTTTTTAGACTGGCTTTACCTATTTGAACTCCCATTCTGTTCAGGAAGCTCATGATCTTGCTCTTGTTGCTCATATTGCCGCGTATGGTGTCACCTTCTCTCGTCATGTATAGTCTTGATAGCAGTTTCCCCGTTCTGCATTTCTTCGATGGCTTCCGTACATCTCATGAGGTTGCTTCAATTGAGATGATGACTCCTGATGAGGTGAAGAAGATTTATCCTTTCGATAAGGCCCTGGAGTTCAAGCAGCGCGGTCTGAACCCTACTCATCCTATGTGTACTGGAGTCGTTGAAGGAGGTGACACTTGGATGCAGCATCAATTGGCTAATCAGGCTGTTCTTAGTCAGATCCCTGAGAAGGTGCAAGCTGCTATGGACAAGGTTGCTAGTATCACGGGTCGTCAGTACCATCTGTTTGATTATGCTGGAGCGAAGGACGCTGATCGTGTGGTTGTTTTGCTTGGTGCTTCTGCATCAACTGCTGAGGAGACTGTGAATTATTTGAATCAACAAGGCGAAAAGGTGGGAGTATTAAAAGTCCATTTATGGCATCCCTTCTCGCTGAAACATTTTGCCGCTGCTCTTCCTCCGACTGTGAAGAAGATCTGTGTGTTGGATAAGGTGAAGGAAGATAGTGCTTATGGGGATCCCTTGTTTGAGGACGTGGCTGCTGCTGTTAACGATATGGATCGTGGTATCAAGGTGATTGGCGGAGAGTTTGGTATTGGAGGTAAACAATTCACACCTACTATGGCCAAGGCTGTGTTTGATAATATGAAGGCTGATAAGCCAATGAATCACTTCACTGTTGGTATTGTGGATGATGTTTCTCACACCAATCTGCCTCTGGGTCCTAAGATTCACTGTGGTAGTAAGAATAACAAGCAGTGTCTTCTCTATGGTCTGGGTTCTGATGGTACTGTTGGCGCCTGCCAGGAAGCTGTTAAGCTGATTGTGGACAACACAAAGTTGAATGCTCAAGCTTACTTTGGTTTCGATGCTCACAAGTCAGGAGGTCTGACTGTGACACATATGCGTTTTGGCCCTGATCCAATCACTTCTGAATACAACATTGAGAACGCTGACTATATTGGATGCCACACTACGAACTATGTGAACAAGTATGACATGTTGAAGAATCTGAAGGAGGGAGGTACCTTCGTGCTGAATGCTCCTTGGAAGACTGTGGA
>JANPWN010000193.1:0-11030 GCA_027406425.1 Blastocystis sp. subtype 8
GACGACTCTTGTGTCCGCATTTGCGACCTCCAGCAATCAAGTCAATACCCTAAACCCAGATTAGATGACATAACTTTTTCCAATGGACTTGTCAACAAATATCAATAATTTCTACCATTTTTTCAAGTCGTAAACCTTCAAATACTGGCAGAAGTGACTAGAAGAGGAATTAAGTTGCCCCATCTTTTTCCGATGAAATGTGTGAGACATTTTTCAGTATCCAGGGGGTACTTTAAGCCGTTTCATTGGTGAGACTTCCTAAATGATTTCTCAATAAATAGAAGCATTATGACTATCATAAATGTCTCATGGACTATGTACCACCATATCCTCAAAATATGACAATCAAAGATGAAACAAACAATTCTCAGTAAAAGATAGTTCTCTCAATTTGTGAACAGACAGAGAGTAGAATAATAATTGGGGATGAATGGCTTTCGAATTGTAACAATTGCTCTTCTTCTCTCTTTTTTCCTATTTGTTTATGAATTGGGAGAATTAAAGAACTATACAGTGAGCGCGTTGCACGATAACATGAAACGAGATCGTGGAGAAATGTTATGGAATCGAACAAGGATTCCTAAACAGGGAACATTGAGGAAATGGGTTCAGGAAATGCAGTCTTCACTTTATTTTACTAGTAGTAATACAGATGTTGATTCTTTGATCTAGACAGTTCTCAGACCAACGAAGAAGCTGGTTCAACAAGTCATCAGGGAAAGAGATTGAATGCCTATGAAAGACATCTACTACAGATGGAAGCTCTTCAAAACGAGTTTTTAGAGCAGTTAAGAATGAGACAGCAAGTACCAATAGACGAAGAACCATCCACTAATGGATATGTGATATACTATCCTATCAAAGCTGGTTTAGGCAATTCGATTCAGGCTATTGCTGAAGCAGTGTTAGTAGCTGTGTTGACAGGTCGTCATTTTTATAGTAGGTAATTTGGATTATCGAAATGAATAGTGTATGATTATCAGATCTTCGATCAATACTTTGAGCTTCCTTTCCGATATCACCAATACCCCAATAATAGTATGAACTAGTTCCTGATTACATATAGGTTTCTTAGCGAAAGAAAGCATCCTAATTGAAGGGTCATGTACTGTTCTTCCGTCGGTTATCCTTTCTTCGGATAAGGAGTTCATTGTCTTCCGTTCAACATGCCACATACTTGATTATGTTGTGTTCAATGAACAGTTTGCTAGTTTCTTGCGAGGACATGGATTTGTAATCAACGAGCCATTTTCAACTGATGAAGTGAAAAAATCACTTCGTTACTTCTTGTATAATCGGGTTATCTCAACAAAACAGTTCGTATTAGATGAAGTTAATAGAATCAAGAATGTGACAGAATGGGAGAAGTATTTTGTTCTCGGTATCCAGATTCGAACAGGTCGTCTTCATAGGGACGACATGCCTGGATTTTTCATTCAGAAAGATGATGTGAAGTACTTTGAAGCAAGAGCGGCTGAGTTAACAACAGAACTTGAAGCAAAACAATCTAAGCCTGTCCGATGGTTTATTGCATGCGATAATGTGCAAGAAAAGGAACTAATGCGAATTCGGCATTCCAATCGTGTTTTCAATACTCGTTGTCCTGTTGCTCATTCCTTCATTGATATGCACAGTACAGAACAGAAGAGCAGTATGTTATGTACTCTTGTAGACAACTATTTGTTGTCGTCAGCTGATTATGCTCTAGTAACATATAAGAGTACCTATGGTCTCCTTGCCATGGCAAGAAAATATAATATGCCTAAAGAACAAATCCGTTATGGTGCGTGGAATAGTTATAAGAAGAAACGAAGGGATCGTCCGAAGTAGTAATATGGTTTATTGTAGACTGTTTATGATATGGAAAGATGGGAAATGATTCCTTTTACAAACATCTTCATTTTAACTCTGGTTCAGTACTAACAATGCCTTTAAGACTCTCCACTGCAACAGGTTTGTATCGAGGAATAGCTGGAAGCATGCTTGGGTTCTTTGATCGCTGTACAGAAAGAGGGATAGGTTGTGCAATCTCTTCCTATAAATAACTACTCATAAATAAGAAAACTTCGACACGTTGCTTCTTCCGTTCCATCTGTTCCTGCATTTCCCAAAGAATAGGTTCACTTTCATTTACCTGACAAATCGACTTCTTCACCTAACTCTAAGACTCAGAAAGAAATTCCTACACGTTGTCTTTCTTCTAATAGCCGTTTCCGTGTTTCCGATTTGTCACTTTCTCTGAGAACTGCCAAAATCTAGTTCTTACTACTCTATATCAAACTTACATGCGTGTCCATAGATATGTGTACATCAGGACGAGGAGGAAAAAAGAATGGGAGTGACTCCTCTCTATACTTAATAAAATTAAAATAAAATACGTTGATGAAGTGTGGACAGGTGTAATTCGCTGAAATGATGTGTTTGGGAATGCTAATTGTTAATCTCAGAAAGCAAGCCTACTATAAGTTTCAATATCAGAAATTAAATGTCCTTTGCTGTATTGGTAGAGTTGCGAAAGAGGGCTAACGGACTCCTGAACTCGTTAGATACATTCAAATATCATCATACAACTGCAGATATAATTTCTTTAAGTGTTACATTTGGTCTCATAATCATCTGAGCTTCTTCACAGGCATCTCGACCAATCGACTGAATAACTACAATTCCTTCAAATAATGTGATACCTACAGTCTTTAATCAAATCAATAAGTGAGTTCAATGCAATCCTTGATACTCCTTCAAAGTCATTCTTCTTTAACAGCTCCCCGATAATCTTGTTTAACACATCATCAACAGGGTTCCTCTGCATATTCCAAACCAAAATGCGGCCTAGAAACGAAAAATGAAAATAGAAGGGAATGTAGGAATTGGTGAATTAGAATTATTTTCTGGAAACAAACAGACCTTGCCAGTTACAAAGTTTAAGGTAAGGGATTGTTACAGTTTGGACATGTTAAAACATCTGAAGCAACATTCTATATCGTCAAAGAATACTACAGATTACTATAACTTTTTGACAGTATGGACAGTGAACACTAAACTGTTCGTTCTGATCAAAAGTAAATAGTTTCTGAAAGAAGCTAATAGCAGAATTAAAGGAAAATGGTTCTTCTTGTTCATCAGAGATTGAAGAACCAAGCTGTTCATCCATGTTCCAATCCGCATAGTTCATCTCGATGGAGTCCTGTCGTTCCTATGATTATGATCAATTGGTTTCTGTACCTTTGAAAACACTAGCAGTACTGGTAAGGAATCTGTTTCTATACAATACTGAATCATGGCCCCAGTACTAAAGAAGAACTGTTTATTTCTATCGTTGTATTCAACCCATGCAGACTGATCATATCTGGAGTTTTCATGGCAGATGCATATGTAGTGATAACCACGATAACATACTATTGATTGGAGAGTAATGTCATCTGATGAAGTGTTAGTAATACAAGAGAGAAGGTTAAATAGAACACATTCCGGTTGGGACGGAGTTGTATAGATACAACTAATAACGGCAATCTGAGGAAATCTGGAAATACAGCTATGTACTTCGAATCGAGAACTGGGGTGATGCTTATCGCAAGTCAGACGATTCTCTCGTTTGTTTTGTTCTTGCTGCTTTTTGATGAGAGAGAGAATTCCTGGAGTTTCCCAGTCTTCCGAAGTGAATTGATAAATGGTCAATGGGAAATGCCAGAGTAATTCCTGCGAATCAAGTTGATTTTCACATATTGGACAGGTTGCAGTCGTCTGCTGTGTCCAGGCAAATAACTAAAAAATGAAGAGCAGGTATCGAGTACATTGTGGGCAATACACGAAGAATGATTGTCAGATTCACAAGCCGAATGTAGCAGTTCCATAATATCTTCCTACAGTTCAGTGCAAATAGAAGCAGAACATAAGCTTCAATTGCATCTCCCATTTCATTCACATTAATATGGTGCTGGGACAACAGTGCGCGACGAATTGAAAGAGGAGAGAGCATAGAGTCAGGAGTTCGTAGTTCTTGCTCAAGAACCTAAAGATGTGAAAAGAACATCCAGCTCCTACTTTTAGCGAGCAAATAATACAGCTGCAATCATAACTCTCACTCTCTGATGAGATTACTAGAATGATATGAAAAGGCAAAATGAACTTGGAGAATGTAATATCTTCGTATTACGAATACTGTACCGAAATTCTGGTTGATGAAAGAGTGCCTTCAAGAATCAGGAATCCATAGGTTTACTTGCAATACTGCATTAATGAAGCAATTGTTCGATTCTAGATCGTTTGTGAACCCTTTGTACATTTGTAAAAGAACCAACCTATCTTCGTCGTCATCTATATCCCATAAATGATTTGGTGCAAACCTGCACAAAACAGATAAACCACAACAAAAAGCTTGCTGATTACCAACAAACATGCCAAGTCATATAAAGCTTATAAATAGTTCCATTATGATTTACAGGAATTCCTTCTTATCGGGCATCTCTCCAGTGCGCTTCATCTCGTTGAGCTACAAACTTATCCAAATCCATTCAAAGAGTACCATATTAATAGCACGTCTCTTTCCGTATTGCTTCAAAATAGAATTAACTCCATAGAAACCAGCGCACAGAACTCCAGTAGTAATAAAGAAATTGATTACTTTCTACACACGATCGCTCTTTTTTCTCTATTTCCTACCATTTCTAATAAACGTCAAATGAACCACTATGTTTTCTACCAAGAACAAACTCTAAGGCAAGAATCCAGAAGAACCGCGGGTTTCGTATCATGGGATTGTCATGAATCGTCAATAATCCTGGATTTCTAATTGTTTACGATAAGAAACGATGCCTATCTTAGCGGACTACTTCATTGTTGTCTCTGTACCAATAGATGGTAAGAATATCTTGTCTTCAGTGATCGAGAAGAGGAAAACATCGAAAAGGATGGAGTGGAACCTACAATTCTTTTCAGATACCCAGAGAAGGATCATAAGAAGCATCGTTTTCCTGAAAACGCACCCTTTGTCCCATTTGAGACTAGAGTGTTATGCATAGTTTTGCTTCCCGGAAGGAGCTAGAATTGAGTATAAGAAGAAGGAGGCGCGTAAACCATTCTTCTTTACGTTCTGTTTCACTGTTGAGTATGGATTCGTTAATACAATGAATGGTAGAGATGGGTCACGGAGCTATGGAACAACATTGTATTACTTTGAACCTCTCAGTTTGTGCAGTGGGCTTGTTTAATCGGTAGAGATCAATGGTGAGAAACGATTGAACAGTGAAGGAAAACAGTTATTTGTACCTAAAGCACTCTGTCTTCTATCGCATCAGCCCATGTTTTCAGCATTTGCTGTATTTTTGCGGTAATTCTAGTTATTTTGCGTTATTCCAAGTGAACTATATCGAAATGCAATTACAGTGACTGAAGATGAAGTAGGAGAAGATGGTGTCGCACGTATTCGAAGTTCATCCTTCAATTCGAAGCTTCGTAAGGGTTCTACATGTAATATAGTGGATGATTCGATGATTTCCCCATGTCCAGGTAGTTAATGTCTCCTCTCTTAATCGAAGTGGAACGTCAGATTCGTTACTTTATCGACTTCTGTCCTTCTTTGGATCCTTCTTTGCAGTTGAATGTTGGCTTATCCTCTTTCAATTACCGATAGCTTGTTGTCTTTCAGAAACTCATTGATATTATAATACCGCCCCAGCATTGCTTACCATTCACTGATCGACTCTGTTTTGAATCCGTCCTAAACAGTCTCTCAGCCAAAAATATTCTCAAGGTTGTAGCATCCCTTCTCCAAGAACGACGTATTCTTCTTGTCTCTTCCCAAATGGATACTTTAACTCTTTGTGCCGCTGCCTTTGTCTCCTTGCTTTATCCATTTAAATGGATGCATCCCTTAGTTCCTCTTCTCCCTACCACTCTCATTGAGTATCTGGAGGCCCCAACTCCCTATCTGATGGGTGTTCAGACACGTGTCTATGAATCAGATGAATGTCAGGCTGCTATTGAAGATGTGATTGTGGTTCAATTGGACTATGACAAGGTATTGGTTCCGAAATCTGTCAAGACAGAATTTTTCCCCAAGCCTTTCATCAAGAAAATGGAGAAATATTTCCAATCTCATATCCCTCCTCCAGCAAGTAGGTTCTTTTATGTAAGTTCATATTTAGCTCGTATTTTATATTGTGATGAGATGAATCCGCTAAAAGCCAACTATCTCGTATTTGAAGTGATGTTTGGACCAGGGAAACTAGGTATTAAGATGAAGAGTCGCAAGCAGTGCCTGACGGAGAATGAAGAGAAGATGGAAGTTGTGTTCTTAGAGAATGTTCCTGATGAAGACATCACGATTGTGGGTCCAGGAAAGCGAGTACCACTACTTCGTCGTGAACCCGTGATTCTGGCAGTGAATGGCAAGTCTGTCACAGGAATGAATCTGAAGCAAGTAGTGCAGATCCTTGGTGATGCCGTTCGACCATTAACACTGCGTCTTCAGATCGGTACAGCTCCTGTCACTCCTTCAATGAATCTATATTCATCGATACGCATGTCTAGTGATCTGTCCCCACTAGCCGAGATCCCTGGAAGCGATTCTTCATCATCTCCAGAGTCCCCTGTAGTGGAGAAAGAGGAGGTACCACCTGCATCTCCATTGGAGCTAACGCTCGATGACTCGATTCTGTCTCCTGTCACATCATTGCGTCGAAGTCTCTCTCCCCGTAATCTGTCACCTCAAGATAGTGAGGGTCGCGTAGTGCGAAGGTACTATCGTGAGCGAAGTTATCGTGTGACAAGTGCAGAGAGTGAGATACAAGAGGAGGATTCCAAGGACTCTAAGGACTCCAAGGACTTCAAAGAAGACGATACTGAAGGAAAACAGGCTGTATTCGTAGAGCACATGCGCGCTTGTTTCTTGTTGGAAATGTGTGAGTTGCTGGATGGATATGAAGACTACATTCGTAGAAATGGTCAGGATAAGTAACAATTAGGCATGGAAGAGGGGGTCGATCCCAATGAGGTATTTAATACAAAATCCTTCTTGAAACATGTGGATGAAGAGAGCAAACCTTTCTTGAAGAGTTTATGCCGTACTCAACTGTTCAGTCATTTCATCCATGATGCTTATGAATATGACGATGACTATGAAGTGCGTGTGTTCACTGAAGCAATGAAATTGAAACATGAATTAGGAGATGTGTTTGAGCCCTATATCATATCAGCCTTATCACCTGAACACTGGGAGAAACATGAAGTGAATGTAACTCCTTGTGATCTACGTGGTTTGCCCCAAGGGTGGAGTTAATTGGATGTAATGAGATGTAGATGGGAAGGAATGGTGTTTGCCCGAGACCCAGAGTTATTCCCTAAGCTGGATATTAATTTATTTGGTGAACCTATGAAACGAATGAAAATTGAGGTCAGCAACAGAGAGACATCGCTAATTCCGGAGGATGTGAAAGCATTAAAGAAGGAATGGAAGGCAAAGATGAAATCTAAGAAGTAAGCATTGCATGCCAGATATTTTTGTTAATGTCAGAAGGAATAGGATTGCTTTGAGGTCACTAGTACTATTCAATGAATTTCATTCTCTAATTTTGTCAATCATGAATAGATTGTATTTGATTTAAGCCTATCAATATCAACATAACATTAACAAACAATTCAAAATTTCAAATCCCAACCTTGTTCATACACCTTCCTTTCAATATGCCACTTACAACATTCATCTTTCATTAAACTCTCAATTATCTCAAATGCACTCTATCAGTTACCCATTCAATCCTCACACACTTCATAAACATGAATACCCAGCTCAAGCTTCTTTTCAATACGTTTCTCTTCTTCACTCAATCCTTCTTCTTCTTCTTCCTTTGTTACAATAAACTCTCCTCTCGCTTCTAACTCGTCGAATTCCTTCTTCTATTCTTAATTCATTTAACCACTATCACTTTACTGTTCAAACCAACTAACATCTCGAGAATCACATCACAACGCTCATACTCATCGTCATGGAATTTCTTCAGAACTCGCTTCACTGGAATCGATCCCTATCTATCAATCTATCCTCTCATTTCAACCCAGGGGAGTTGAAGGAGTCGTTTCAAAATACTCAGAAGGTGATTTTCAAACTCTAACTTATCTGATTCGCTTTGATTCTTCCATCCGACACCATTGTTCTTATCATCATTCTCACCACAAATCGTCACTTTACCCATCAAACTAGGGAATATGTATTTCAGACCTCCTTTAGAAATCAAATCTTCACTATCACCATCTCCTCCACTACTCAATAGGTAATCTATTGCCTTCCATGCTCCTATTCGACTATATTTGTGTTTACGGATAGGAATCAACAACAGATCCAAAACCTCCTTCTCACGCAAAATCGGCAGTACTTTTGGAGATTGCTATTATTAACCCACACATCACCTCTCACCAACATCATACACAGCACATTCAACACATTCTCGATCAATTCTCCTTCTGTTGTTATTTCGGGATCACGACTTCTCCATCGCGATATCAACACCAAAACACGATCGATTGTCTCCTAACACATCAACAATCAGTATCAATAGTACAGGAGTTTCACTCAAGGAATCCACTCCTTCACTATCTCCACTCATTCGAAATAACATCTCGCTGCATCCCAAACGCACTTCATCGTATTCTTCACTTTCCAGTTTCGAGAGCAAGTTATCAAATAATCCATTCTTCCAATAACTCTTTATCACTCTATCTATCATTCATAATCATCAAATACTCAGGATACACCTCACACAAGTTCTGAAGAGTTCCAACTGTGGCTTCTAACCCTTCTTCAACAACCAAGGAATCACCATCTAAACGACTCAAATTACTTATTAACACTTTGGGAACTTCCTTATCTATCTATTCTTCAACAACACCTTCAACGCTCACCACCGACTCAACCAGCTTCATAGCATCTCCATTTACATCATTCACCACACTCCTGTCATCACTCAACTCTTCTCTATACTCAGACACTCAACTCAACTCTCACAGCAGTTTTGTACTTTCGATCACAATCAATATGTTATCGTGACCGAGAAGGAATAGAAGAGTATCAATAAAGTTCAGTTTCACTAACAGAGGATAACACTTGGTTTCTGTGCTAAAGACACTACATCGCTTTATTTCTTCATGTAGTTTGTATTCACTCTCTTCAAATCTGTATCTCACTCACTCACTAACACCCACTTTGAAGGATCTGAAGAATATTTCAATCGAAGTTTCTGATTTATATTTATCGATTTCTCTAGTTCTAAGAGTTCTTCTTTCACTCCACTCAAATCTAAACGAGGAACCTAATATTCATTCTATCAACATATTCAAACACTCAATTTATCAGCTTCTTCAAGCATCTTTTCAATCTCTTCTTTCGAGAACTCCTCAACAACACTTTCATCACCTTCTATTTCATCCTCTTCTCTAATCCATTCAATCCATTCATTTCATCATTACTCTTCATCAACCTCAACTCTCTTGCTTTCTTTATCTTTAGTCATATCTTCTCCTTCTCGTTTCTTAGTATCCACATTCTTCGAATTTAAGATACTATCAAAGATATCATCCATTCTTATTACTCAGTTGGAGACAATAAGAATGAAAGTGGAGACGGCCTTATGGTTTCGACTCATTATTATTCTATTTGACGACTATTGATGTCAAATCAACTAGAATTCCTCTCTAAGGTGACAAAGGTAGTCGCTGATACAGGTGATTTTGAATCTATTCGTGCTTTCCAACCAGTGGATGCAACTACAAATCCAAGTTTGATGTATTGATGTGTTGTAAGAATAAAGAATAGTTTGAAGGCTTCTCTTCAGCCTGAATATGAGTCTCTTGTTAGTCGTGCTATTGAGTATGGTAAAGTAGTATAATTGTGTGATTGATATGAAAGGAACACGAGAAAGGAGATGAAAGGAAGTTGTTGGAAGTTGTGTTAGATAAGTTGAGTGTTTTGTTTGGTAAAGCTATTCTTGATGTTGTTCCTGGTGTTGTATCGACAGAGGTTGATGCTCGTTTGAGTTTTGATAAGGTAAAGATGGTTAGTAAGTTGGTGTGTGTTGTTGAAGTGAATACTAGAGCCCGTAGCTTGATAAAGATGTATGAAGAAGAAGGAATTAGTAAGGAGCGTATTTTGATAAAGTTGGCAAGTACTTGGGAGGGTTTGGAAGCTGCTCGTGTACTGGAAAGTGAAGGAATTCACTGTAACTTGACTTTGATGTTCTCTTTCTGTCAGGCAGTAGTGGCTGCTCAAGTGAAGGCCACTCTGATTTCTCCTTTCGTGGGTCGGATTCGTGATTGGTATCTGAAGAAGGAAGGTCGTAAGGAGGCGTATCCAGCATTGGAAGATCCTGGAGTGAAGAGTGTTCGTAAGATCTATGGATACTACAAGAAGAATGGTGTGAAGACGATAGTGATGGGTGCTTCGTTCCGTTCAGTTGAAGAAGTGTTGGGTTTAGCTGGTTGTGACAAATTGACGATTTCTCCTGCTCTGTTACAAGAATTGAAGAATTCAAAAGAAGAGGTGAGACTTATGATAAGAGTGAGATATAGCTTCCTTATCCTGTGTTGAGTAGTGAGAGTTGTCCTTGTGATGAAGAGTACTTTGAGATGGATGAGAGCACATTCCGTTGGTTGTTGAATGGTTGTGTTGTTGATGGGAAGTGAAGAATAGAGGATGCGATGGCTAGTGATCTGCTTTCTGATGGTATTCGTCGTTTCGCTGCTGATACAGAGAAACTGGAAGCGATAATCTTGAAGAAGTTGTTTCTTGTTTGTTTCAACCAACAACACACAGTGCCGTTCATATCCAATCTCTACCTTATCCACGGAAAGTACAAGGTCTCTTAGCCAAGAACGTCGACTTGAACTTCTTTGACTCACCACGATACTGACGATGAGGAAGAGCGAATTTCACATTCTCGTGAGTATACATCACATTCTGGTGTCTTCTCAACTCTTCATTAGGAATCACAGCAGTCTTGATGATCTGAACAGAACGGTCACGAGCACGATGTGTTCCTGCC
>JANPWN010000194.1:0-27446 GCA_027406425.1 Blastocystis sp. subtype 8
TAAGGAAGTTGCTTGTTTGTTATTACAATCAATGAATACAACTGAAAAGAAACCCATCACTGTAACCGTAATTAGTTCCCGTTTCAAACGCTATAAAAGACCAAATGGATAACTACATAACGAAGCTGTTCATGAACTTTTGGACAGAGATAATGATGAAATAGGCAAGATAATTGACAGGGAAGTTGTAGCAGAATGTTGCAATTAACAGATGAAACCAATATGGTTTTCCGATTGCCCACTTAAAAGGGGGAATTGGCTTAAGAAAGTCCACACACTCGTGAGCAACACAAATATTAAGTAACCGATAGTTTCCATTTTTATCAATATAAGAAACTGGGGTCATAAAATGAGAACAGATGTTAAGAATAACAAATTGAACTATGGAGAGGAAGTAACACGCAAGGGATATAGGCTTCTGACCTTGCATGACGAAAATAATACATGGAAAATACCAGAAATGATGCATTGAGGATAACTTCTCATGGAGTGGATATGACTTATCCACAAGCCACCCCGAAGATCCAATGACAGATCTACCGAAGAACGGGTACAAGGCTAAATCTACCCAGAAGGATGCATGAGGGAAGAGTGTGAGACACATCGATTGACCAAGTAGACTTGGCAGATGAAGGTATATTGCCGCTGCCGTAAGCAGCAATCCCATATGGCAATACCAGTAGATTTCATAGAAACCATTAGGTCCGTAAAAGTACCACCGTTCCCACAGTAAATAACACCACTGAACAATGCAACAGGCAGCGAATATGTCACAGAAGAGTGGATAACGCCATTCGATGATATCCACATCAATATATTTCCACGATATATACGTTAGCAACAGGAAAGTCAGGGCATATGGAATCATCTCCAACCAGTAGGGACATGGAACTTTGGTTTTAGCTTCCAAGTCCTGCTGATTCGCTTCAATATCCTTCGTTTCATTCATTTTGAACACCTGCTTTCGACTTATTGTGAAAGGATTTGAGAGAAGAATTCTATTTTGTGTACGGAAAGAGAGTCGGTCATGTGCCCATCACAACATATCCTGCCTAATTAATTGCTACTATTAGTAACAAACAGAACGAAGCATAATGATTAGTCTAGAAGAAATAGAGTATACATGGACTCTATTCTCTATGGACAAGCAGTAACTGTAAGTAGAACACATATTTCGTTGTTATAATCCAGAATATGGAAAGATAGGATAAGCAAACTGATTCTGATATCTATTGATGAATTTGAATTTTCAACACCACTTCTCTTTCTTCTTTTGAACTTTTAGGTGTTTTCCTTCAATGACAAATCCATTCATTTCATTAATTGCTCTTTCGGCTTCATCAACTGTGCTAAAGCTCACAAAACCAAATCCTCGACTTTCTTTTGTTTCTTTATCAAGATAGACCTAATAGTAATTCTCAGGGATTGGGATCACTTTTGTACTAAGAATGGTACCAAACGGTGAAAATATAGCACGAAGGCCCTCGTCATCCATTGACGACGGAATATGATACACAAAAACATTCGCACCAATTGGCCCTTCAATTTAACAAAATTCTAATTGATACCTTCTTCATGAAAACCAGTTACATCCGAAACAGTTTTAATTCCGGTAATTGTTTGAACATTGGTAGGAGTGGAAACAGGAAGAGGTAGAATTTGTTCAGGAACTACTATGGGATAGAACATACCAGGTGATGAAGAAATTCCAGAAAAAGTTACAACACTGGGATAGGGGGGTGTAGAAACAACCTGCTGATTTGAATCAACGGAGTTTGGAACTGGAAGTGTGTAGAAGATGGGAGAGTAGTAAAAAGCCTGTGAAGGGTAGACTGGTAAGGCTACATCATCCCTCACTGGAGCTATATATCAAGTCACTAATCAATGTGAAACGTGTAGAAGAAGTAACTTGAAGAGCTGTTGCCTGGGTCCTTTGGTGATCTGATGATGTCGATGAGAGACGATCTTGTTGACTGAGGGTTATTCCAACTAATATACTCATACCCAGTAGATTCAGTGCTCTGAAGTGTATACTGTGAGGAACTTGAATCGAAGAATCGAGAAGTGCCACTTCCTCGAGATTTCATATCTAAGGAAGGATTCTTACTACTATCATAAGATGGTCTAGATAATGGATCCAAACCCGAAGAAATAGAATTAGAATTGGAGATTTCACCACAAATCTCACAGGAACAGTTATCATCGCGTGATCTCGCTTTCTGGTCTCGATTCTCGAGTTTTGGAGAGGAGGAGTCTCTGGACTGCTTATCACTATGCCCATTTCTTCCTCTTCGATATGCATAATCGATGTGAACAGGGAACCGCATCTACACTAAATGACTACATTTTCGATAATTCGTACTCCACGAAATGTAAACTGTCCATTCAATGATCGAATTAACGTCTTTGCGTCATCAACTGACTCCACATATGCGAATGCACAATCTACAAAAATGACACACAGGAGAAAAAGCGCACTTCGATGGAGGTTTGATTTATGGTCGTAGAGTATCTCTACACGAAGTATAGGAACATAGTCGGAAAGAAACGCACTTAATGCGGTTTCATCCATAGTAGATGGAATTTGACCCACAAAGAGTTTCACGAAACCAGCGTTTCGTTTCCTGTTGCCATTAACTGTTATCGTCGTTCTATCAACACTCATTTTCACAGCAGATCAAATTGGTAAGAAGAAACAATTCTTCAGCTCGAGTACCGTCAAGCACGACAACAAATATTTGGAACAACGATGAAACTATAATCAGAGAAACCACTATAAGACTGCCCTCGAAGGTCGAACAGACAGTTCCTTTTGTCAGAGATGGCTGTTTTAGTAAAAGGAGAAAGATACAACAATCCATAGAATCACGGGTATTTCTGTAATTAAGTGTCTAGGTAATCAAAAAATCACTATAATCACTGTACATAGATTCAAGTCTTCATCTCAACTTGTGTTTATCCACTTTTATTCGTGATAAATCACGTTTATATATGTTTCACATACGAGAAGAAGAATAATCTCTGTAAGATATAGCTCATGAATGGGTTTGACGTTTCCGAAGATAACAGCAGGATATTTCCAGTCCTAGCAGTACTTTGGATGGGCGAAGAATATTATTAAGCATGCGTCACCATTTTGGGATGTGACTGCTGAGGAGTATATGAAGAATCGAGAAGAAACATTCTGAACGAGTTTCATCCCATAATTTGATGTTATTACTATATCTCACATAATTGGGACTTATCTTTCTTAGATGAATGTATTTGGTCCCTTCTGAGTGATTAGTGTCGAGTTTGATGCATCTTGGATTAGATGTATGATCACTGATTCCTTTCGTTTTCATTATGTTCTCATAGAAAATAGCCACTTCTCCATTATAAACTATTTATGTGACCATAATATTCTTTAACTCCATCACTTTTGTTTCGTTTAGTTCCAGTTTTGAATATGGATAATTCTGCATTACCTACAAGACGTGGTTCTGGTGGCAACTACCGAAATGTGATACGAGAAAGTGATGTTCGAGCCGATCCTGAATACAAACAGAAGAAGGACTTCTTTGATCAGCTTTCTATTCAGGGTAGGATATCTTCTATTCTGGTTATATTCTTTTTAGTCCAGATGAACTGTGAAGAATTACAACAGAATGCAATTCGAGAAGCAAAAACAATCAAGGACAACTTATTCGTTTTGATTTCACAACTTTCTTCCCGTGTCCAGAGGATGACTGTGAGTTCTAAGGATGAGTATTCCTGTAGGTTGCTGAATTCTGCCAGGAGTTTGGATTCAAAGTAATTGACGAGGATTTAGTTATGATAGAAGATGGAAATGCGTAGGTGATACGAGATGGTGATTAGCCTAGTACTGGTACAAGTACTCAGTCCCATGTATTTAAAACTGTCCAAATGAATCGAGCAGTGAATTTTGACACTACTCGTGGACTTGTAGTTATGATTACGGGTACTTATTTGTAGAATTCAGATGAAGTGCTATCACAGTAAGGAAGTTGGTAGCGATTGAGTATAGGTTACAAGTGGTATCTTCTGGGGGTGGAGAACCTTTCTTGCGTTTACAGAAGAATAATATTACATATGATTTGACGAAATCGAAGGCAGTTGTATTACTGTATTGAAGTGATGGAATAGTTGGGAATGAGAGAATCGGATAGGACCCTTATTCGTGCTGAAATTACAGTATTTCTAAGAATGCTGAACGAAGCAATGTCCAGATGATTTCGTTATTGCTAAGAAATATATTTGCATAGTCACTGTTATCAGACAAGTGTTTTTAAAGCATGCTACTATTGACACAGTTTAGATATCTCTTCTAACTCTTCTTTTGATAGTCGAGCTATTCCTTAAAAAATCACTTCGAACATACACATCAAATGAGAATATAATACAGTTTCCAATTCTAATTCCGTTACAGATTCGGACCGTTCTTGTGTAATGTATTCTATAACTATCACAATGCACTTTCAATCCATGCGATAGGCAAAAAGTCGTAAGTCCTGAAGAATTCCCTTCTCAGAAAGGTGTACTCGGACCCTCTCCATCCTCGATCTCCGAAGAGTTTACTATCAAAAATGAAAGTAATACCAAAGAGTGGGATTATTCTGTAATTCCCGTTACCTTCGTCTCTCTGTAAAGGCCAATTTAGAGCAAATTTGATGCGAATGAAAGGGCATTTTATACTTATTGCACTTCTTTTGTGCATTTGTATTGCTTCGAAGCCTGAATTTATCACTTTATCTCCTTCAAAGAGTTCTTTCGACTTGCGAAGTATGTCATTTGATACCTTTTTTTATTTGAAAGTACTCCTCCATAAATACACGTGGGAAGTAGTAGGAGTCTTTCTTCTTATTGTTTATGGAATGTACTTCTATGTGGGTCGTAAAAAGAATATTCGTATCGTCAATAATTGGCACAGTGATTTGTATTGAGTTTACCTGTAGGCTTGCTTGTTACAAGGAGTTGCTTGAGTCTCAATTCTCCTCCATTGGAATTAGCGGCAATTACGGACTCTTTATGAGGGAAAGTTTTGACCAATATCGTTTATTCTGTTCAGGAAGGAAGAATTGTCGTGGAATGCTTTTCGATTTAAAGGTATCCTCTATAAGAGGAAGTCAACATGTAGTTGAAGAAGAGACAAGACCTTTTTTCTCTGCTTTTGGATTTCATAACTCCTGTTGACGATATAATGGTAGATTGTTCGGTGTTGTTGATATTTAGACTGTTGATATTCCTTTGGATCCAGATACGATGCAGCCCTTTGTGTTTGCTCTATGCAGAAAACGTGATTACAAGAGTGTACACTCAGAGAATGTTGATTTGGTTGGCATTATTGTTCAGAGTTGATGAATAGAAGGATATGGGACATCAAGTTGCACTTCAATACACTCCCGAGCTGAATAAAGTGAGTGGAAACTGGGTTGTGATCAGTGATACGAATGAAGTCCCGTCTTCTATTCTAACCCCTTCTGTGATCAGTGTCTTGAAGATTTCAAACAGCTTTCTTCGTTTGATTCATGTGAGTGATAATATGCCTGCCCCGACTGACAATCGTGCTCATCTTAGTAACTGTGGAATTCGTATTAAGGCAAAACTTCCTGTTTATGGTAGAGTTATGCTTGATAGTTGAGAAGTAGATCGCATGGATAGTATGATGGAAGTAATGCATATGATCTTTGATATTGTGGATGCAGTAGCTCAAGTGAAATTATCGCCTAAGGCTGCAGCTGCTACTGCAAAGGCGCGTTCGGTGATGCTTGAGAATCAGCTTCGTCAGGAACATGAGAAGCGCCAAGAGGTTGTAAAGTGAAATTGAAGTGATTTGTAGCGTATGCAGGCACTAAAGGAGCAAAAGCTGAAGGAAGAGAGACTACGAGCTGAAAATAACCCAGAACTTCAGAAAAAGTTGGAAGAGAAGCTTGAGAAGGAGGAGAAGAAGAAAAAGATGAAGAGACGAATGCATATGGTTAGAGTTTAGTGGGTATGTGACGTTCTTCTGTTTGTTTTTGTATATAAGTTAAACCGTTTTAGTCATACTGTCATATTTCAAATATAGACTAGGAATATCCAAGTGGAGTTCATGGATGTTGAATCAGATTCTTCTCAAGAGGATGTATTTCCGGTTTATTACTGGAGTAAACGGTAATGAATAGATTGACGATATGATCGGTGAGGAGGCTCCCAAGAATGCAGCGGATATCCAAGATGCAAATCTATTTGGTCCTTCTGTTGATGACTTCATCAAATCACGAAAGACTGGAAGAAAGAAGAAATCTGTATCTAAATCGCGAGGTAGGATGATTTTTGTAAGTAATAGTGCAGTAAACAAACTTCCTGATGATCTCGCTGGTATGTATGCAGAGGCGCAGAAATGTTACATTTTAATGGATTTCAATCGAGTTAGATCGGGTTTCATTCACTTATGGATAGGCTAAACTTCTGTTGAGTGAGTTGACCAAACATGTTCCAGAGTATGCAGGAATCTTTGTAGTGCAACGTTAGTACATGTGATACATAGAATTTGTTGGGTTTAATCTATGAGAATGAAAACAATATCGCAAATGCATGCGATTGTTACTTTATTGCTGCTGAAATCACAAAGAAAGATTCTGATCTATGGTTTCAAGTATATGAACTAAGTAACAAACTTAATCTCCACAAACGGCAACTGTACTGTTTATCTCGTTTGATTCATCTTCTTCCGAAGGAGATTTCGTTCTATGAAAAACGTTATCAGTTATGGTTGGAAGATAATCAGTTGATCAAGGCTACAAATGATCTATTAGCTCTCTGTCGACTATCCCACGATGTTGTCAACTATGTTCCTAAACTATATGAGTTGTGTATTAAAACCCATCGGGAACAAGATATTCTTCAATACCTTGAAGATGAATATCCTTCCTTGATTGCCCGATTAAGTAGAAATTACCTCATATATATTAAATGAAGATATTTTGAATGACCGCATTACTGGAATATATTCGAGGGAGAGTAGTGAAGAAATGAAAGAATTACAGACGATTCCTGTGGAAGCGGCAACACAGCAATTACTTCTTCTCCTGCATTCTATGTATCTGTTGAGTGAGTTGTACACATCATTGATGCTTATTAATACACAGATACATGAAACGGAAGGATTACACCAAAGCCATCAGTGTAGTCGATCAGGCACATTCCCACTGTTCAATTCAGTTACCTATGGAGATGGCTGTGGTGTACTCAGTGAGTCTTCTTCATACAGGACGAGGAACAGATGTGTTCATTCTGAGATTTGTTTAGATCTAGGCAATGGAAGTAATTGATTCACTTCAAATGAAACAGAATTTTAGTAAGGATATTGCTGATATGGTACTGACCTTGGCTCAAGCCTTGACAGAATGTCATGTGATTAGCGATGCAGAAAGTTATTTGCAATTGTTACTAACCATTCCTGATTTTCATCAGTCCAAAGTTTACGAGTTACTGTATGAGTGCGCTAAGGAACGCCAGGATTCTGACCTATGTATTCAGTATTTAGTGAAAGCATTAGAGACAATGCCTGAGAATGTAAATGACACAAAACAACAGCTAGCTATTTCACTGTCCCAGCTGTATGATGAAAGAGGTGAATTATTGAATTCTGTCGAAGTCACAAATAAATACATAACGAAATCCCGTCATGCCGTAAACATTCCATTGATCATTTATCCTAGACACGAAGTAAGCATCCTATTCAGAACAAAGAGGAATATCGATCTTTGACCACACGATTGTTTGGTCGATTGCATGAATTGCCTGATATAGCAATCTCCACCCCCTCTCAATCAGATCTCGATCACTATATTGCTATTACTGATCCTCTGATTCGTAGTTGCTGTTCTCTGGGTATCAAATAAGGAAGAGATTAAATCATAGATATCCCATTAATATATTACGAACGAATTCAACCAGATCCCGAAGTAATTGAAATAGCTCGTGTTCTTGATATTCCTGTTGTATTGGGTCAAGCAACTTTTCTTCAAATGGTTTGGCATCTCACTCGAGTGTTAATGAAAGGCTTGATTAATGAATAGGCCCATTGCTTGTTACATGGATTTAAGTATGCATCAGAGTATCTTCAGGTCATTCGTGCAACATATCGCGTATTATAATCCTACTCTTCTAACCCCTAGTTTGCTGATCCCACCTTCCAGAATACATTGTTACTTATATGTTCGATCCCTTCTCTTGTCAATCCCCAGCAGGCAGCTGATTCCTTACGATCACTTGTTATCTCTCAAATCGCTTCTGAATCACCTCAGTCTTTTGTTTTCTTCACTCTCCATGATTCTCCAACGCAAACTCCTCACAAAGAGTATATGACATATGAACTCTCCTTATCTCACTTGATTGGAATGTTGTCTCTTCTTCTTCCCAAAGTGAATTACTCATTTTCAACCAACCTATTTAAACAGTTACAACGATTAACAATCACACAATTTCCCGCGGTTCTGTTCATGGGCCAAATTGCTTTGTATCGTAATCCTACATCTTGCCGAAGTTTTCTCTGTTCTTTAGCAAGCCCATATTCACATGATCCTCTTGTTCTGTTGTGTCTGGGATTATGTGATCTGACCATAGGAAGTAGTCGAATGAATTAGTTTAATTGAGTTGGTGAAATAATGAATAGCGAGAAGCGAGAGACTTTGATTCGAGGATTTGCGCGTATTCAGGAATATGCATTGGAAAGAGAACGGATTATACGCGAAGCTTTTAAATCAGTTTCCGAGTGTTCTAATGACGATCTTGCTTATAGAGACTTTTACACAGAGTCAAGTCTACTACCTCAGGAATTATATAAGATTGAGATTTTATACAATCTGGGAAGAGCATTCCACCAAGTTGGTCTTCGGATAAGAAATGACATGTAGATCAGTCTTTTCAACATAGCTGTTAAGTACTATCGATCTGCATTGGAAGTAGCTGATTCAGTTGGAACCCTCAAGCCTCGTTTACGCAGGATATGGGATATGTACTCATTGGAAAAGGCTGCTGCTTACAATCTGTGTGTCATTCTCAAAGCTTCTGGAGCACGGTCGATGGCGGCATCTATTCGACGGCGTTATCTTTGTTTTGAGTGAAGATTGTTTTGCTAAATAACTGTTTCTATCATTCCACATCACTTTTCACAAACCTCATAGAACAACTTTGAAAAATGGGTTTAGCGTTGCTATTAGGATCATTAATGATTGCTGTGGGGCCATCAGCAATATTCTTTGTCATCACAGTATCACGACGTCCTTATCTTCTTGTTGTCAGTCTTTTGGGGTAAATGGTTCATAGATAGTTTCATTATTCCTAGTTTATTGCAGGGTATCACTGCTTTCCTTATTGGAGGAATTGTATACTCAATCTGGAATATTTGGGCTGTAATGGATTTAATCCTATTGTTAGAGATAGACACCTATGCCCTTAGTGATTCTGATACTTGACATTCTTCTTGTCGAGATCCTTCGCCCATTTGTTTACAAATTGATTGTATTAGCATGTGATAAATTAAATGCTGTGGAGATTCCTCTTTCCATCAGTGTTCCTTCCGAATTGTATAAGTTATCTCTTTGTGTGGGAATGGGCATTGGTTTCATTAACATTCTGACGATGTACATTTTATGATTTCCATGTAATGTAGTGCTCTTGTTCCTCTCACTTCAGCGGGAACAAATGCGGATTACTACATTCCTACATGTCAGTTCATTCCAATTTACATCCTTACTGCCATTGAAGCCTTGTGTGTGATGCCTATGCATGTGGTGTGGACATATTTGACCATGCGAGACTATTCTAAGCATTCGATTGCTACACCCATTCTTATCTGTATTTGGCATCTTATAGAAGGAGTTGTGGTAGGAATTCATAATCCATCCTCATCTAGTCTCAATTGAATACGGTGAACCACGGATGTATCTTTGTACTTGCATTCTTCATCATCTCTGCTATTGTGTGTATTCTATTGATGATTCACTTCGTCTCCTCTTCTTGTAAGCTAGTCCGCCCATTAAAGAAAGCAGCATAATTCTTGATTGTTCAAACAAACAAAGACTATTTGGAGATCAATTGTTTCATATATTCGACTCCAACTTCATTTAGAAAAGAATCAAAACAAGTATATGTAGAATCATGGTACAAAGTGACAACCTGCTGAAAATTAGACATCTCTCCTTCCAAAGGGAAGAAAAAGGAACTCAACGAATAAATCGTCAATCCAGCCTCCACTCCTAGCTTCAACCACATTGTTGAGATACGCAATGTGATCACTGCATCTTCTTCTATTTCTGGAAGGTTATTCTTCAATAGCGCAACATCTTTTTCAATATCCAGGTTCCGAATGTACTCCTTCACACTCTCATCCATCTCGACCTTACTCTGATACCAATGTCTCCAACACCATTCAGGTAAAACCTTTGTAGAACACAGAGGAAGTGAATAACCATGATCAATGGGAACAAGAACGATATCATTATGCTTAGGGGCCGAGCATGTGCTCATCGATCGACGACAGGACGACGAAGCTCGACAATCCGTAGATTCCAAGATATCATCACAGCGAGAGGTTGCTCTTAAACGCTGGTGTGTTACCAACAGGTTATTCTCATGACGATCCAGATTCAGAAGACGCATGTCAAGAACTGCAATACTCTGAATATTCACAACTGAAAACATCACTGGGCCATAATCCTCACTACTACATTCATTTGGCACAAACAGCTGCAGAGAACCTTCCTTACACTTCTCAGAGCAAAGCAAGTTATTATGACTCTCTAAACAGTCAGAAGAAAGTGACACCAAAAGTGTTTCTGGAACACCGGCAAAATGATTATGATCCAGGTAGAATGCAGCAACTTCCCTCAAGCCTGCAGTTCCTGGAACGATGCCTCGATCAACCTCTGTAGAGAACTTGGAGGGTGTTAAACCCTTTGGATTATTAAAACAATAGGGCTCTTCATCGAAAGGCTTGAAAACAGCCTCTATACTAGCAAACGGACTGTAACAAAAGTAGGTTCCTCCGGTACAGTCTCTTGATAAGGTAGGGGTGATGTCAGCATCAAGAGCTTTCTGTATTAAGGACATCACCTCTACCAACTTAGGGGCAGGTAGGGGTGATTCCCGAAGTATACATAATTCCGCCTGCTGTGATAAAATCGGTTCCAGGCAAGATCCATCAAAAGACAGGGAAGAGATGGAATCAGGAGTACTTTCACTATAGACTTGCATTTCGAGGAGATATATTGAAGAATAGGTACAATTCCCTACAGAAAGAGCAGGCTAACTCACAATAGCTTGTAGACAATAGATGTCCGATCTCTCTTGATAAGTGCACTGAAGAAGATAAGCTGTTATGTAATAACGACGACTGAGTAGTTGTAGAAAAGGATTATGAGGTTGTCAAACCAGAGCAAATGAAACGCCTTCTATAGAAGGATTAGTTTCCAGAATAATTCCATAATCCTATTAACTGTTCGAGAATCAGTGAGTATGGGTTTAGTGACTTCTAGAAGGTAATTAATGTGAATGATAAGAAACCCCTCAAACACGGAAATTCACAATAAACAACACTAGTGCTGACTCATTAACACATATTTATCCATTCCACTTGACTCATGTGTGGACTTGTTCATAAAGCGATTATATTCTCTACAGGTACACATCACAATCAGAAATATACTTAACAATTCGACTACCAAACTGAATTGCCCGTTTACTCAACTTCGATGCAAATTGTAGACCCAATTGATTGCCTATCAATCGAAGAATTAATTTATCACCTTCTCCTCGTGGTAGTGTAAAGTCAACAATCTAGAGAACAGAAAGGACGTATTCCATACTTTAAGAATATTAAGAGAATGCAAATAATGACTGACATTCTCATCCAAATAGGGAGAACGCATTTCGCGCCCATGATCTGAAATGCATCGATCATCACGTCCCTAAAGTTCAATCCAACAGACAAATGAGAACAAGATTACGGAACCATAACCGATTCCAATCATTCATCATCTCTTTTTCTGCCAGTTCATATCCTCCTTTATCATAACAAGCATAATATCGGGTATAGCCGCCACACATTTCATCAGCACCAATGCCTGATAGTAACACATGAGATTGTAAGTAATAGGAATTAAATGGAAGTTTAAAAGGAATAGTTTCCTGTTTACGAGTTTCGGTAGAAGTGATGTGAATAGGGCAGGTGATATACTGCTAGAGATGACTGGAAATCCTCTCTCTTACTCGTTTTCTTGCTGTATTCATATTGGATTTTACCTTCGATTTCTCCTGGGCACGTAAACAACAAAATTCACAAAGATGATAAACACAATCAGGAGAACATGGATTCTTACAATTTTTAGTTTTACATTTATTCTCCATTGGAATAGTCTCCGGCAACGAATCAAGAAAGTGGATAATCGCTTCCCTTACATACTATTCATAACTGGACTAGGTCGTATAATTACAGAACTATTATTTGTATCAACATGGCATGATCGTCCTTTTCCCTTTGAAATAATCCAATAACAACAACCAATCTGAAAATCCATTTGCGTTACTTCCGGCTAGATATCATTTGAAAGCACAATTCTAACATGTACACATCGAAGGACTTCCAATTCGGAATCTATTACATCTTGAGTTCTTACATTGATCTCAACGAATTCAAATATCTGTTCAGGAAATAATCGAATTAGATCAGCAAACGACATCACTACAACTCAATTTCCAAATCTACTTCTACAAGCAGTATATCGATCAGGAATCTTCTCCTTCAGTTCTGAATACTGCATTTCTTCAAACTCTTCAACGTTATCTCCAAATGCAATAGACACTAATTCCAGAGTCCAATTCAGATTGTGCTTCTTGAGCAAATTGCATACTAAACAAGCAAGAATGGTACAGTCAATTCCACCTGAGAACATGATACATATCCGTGGCTCTTCCGGATTACAGTCAATGGTTGAGATACGTTTCCATACACTCTCTTCAAGAATTTGACGGAGAGAAGCTGCTGCCTCTTCACGTTCGAGAAAAAGGTTCTCCATGGGGACGAATTCAGTTCTTCGAGGAAGTGTTGCCGGAAACGGAATTATATTCACGGAAACACCATCTCTTATTCTCGAAATGTTTGGGATGTAATAAATTCCAGCTGGAGGAAGTTCATGGAGAGATGTTACCATAGGACACTGAGGGTTCTCAAAAATAACGTGATAAGCATCAGCAGAAAAGTGAATCCAATCGTTCTCGTTTAATGTAATCGGATGAATATCATTACAGTCTACAGTACTAGCAATCATGATCATTTGCTTGTTATCGCTCATATACACTACCAAACTTCTTCTTCCCAGTCTGTCACGACCAAAGTACAAACAATCATCTTTCTTCTAGACATCACGAGTCACAATGACAAGAACTCGATAGAAAATGAATGCCCAAGGACCCTGGATAATACTTAACACACTCATGACATCACTACATGATTGTAAGGACTGAAATACAACCTCAGTATCATTTGATCTTTGAGGAACCTAATTATGAATACTGCAGATGATATTCACATGAACACCTCCAAAAACCTCACCATTCCACAGAAAAACGTCTCCGTTATTACTGACAAGAGGCTGTTTGTGTATCTCCTCTCCACGCATATGCAGAACGGAGCTAATGGTCTTGCAAGAGCCATCCATGAATTCATATTCCTCATAGGAGTCAGGTCCACGATTCCTTATACAAGTACGCATTTTATCCATCTCACAAGAATTAACTACACTGCTGGATGTCAAAGCAATACCAATTCCACACATTGTTTCTAATCAACAAACAATATGGAAAAGATATGATATAGGAACAACTTAAAGGAACTTCGCAATATTAACAGGCGAAGGCACTTGAGTAGTTGACCCTGTTTGCGCAGACTTTGGTTCATTAACTTGTTTCAAAGGAGTAAAAGTTGCTGCAACCTGGAATACATGTCCTTCGTAATCCATAATGGAACCAAGTGTCAGCAAACAAGGAAATTGGATCTACTGTCAAAAGACTTCTCAAGTCCTACAGCTTTGGATGGATTCTTGATAACACAGACAAAGGAACGTGCCATCTGATGCTGAGAATTCACTAGTTGGCTGTATTCACTATCTCTCAACCCGGACACTCAAATCAACCTCCAAAAAATGGACAAATCGTTAGGAGAGATAATATCGAAGAAGGAGAGTTTATTAAGCTCTTCCATCGAATCATACCCGAACAATCTACATCAATACATCAATACTATCGTTTACTTCATGAAAAAAGTATTGCCTTTAAGTAACTTTCCAGAATTGATCTGAGCCACAATACAAGGAAGACTATTATTCATCCAAATACTCTTGTAGTCGATTCCACACTTCCGTGAAGACACTTTTTCTGCTTCTTCAATCATCCGAGCACTAACTTCTTTGGGATCACAAGGTACACTACCTGCTGCTGGCTGTTGAACTATACAAGGATTTTCATCCCCCATGGAAATTCCTGTCGCTGGAAGATTGACAGTATCGACATTACGACTAAGGAAATGATTGTCATCTTCGTCTGACTCAACTTCTTCATCAGATACCGCTGTAGACACCAAACTACTAATATCTGGTATTCAATTCCACAAAATATATATTACAGCCAAGGTTTGTGTTCAATCGGTCTCTTTCCTTCATCAATTCGCGCATATAACTCACAGCAGTCTCTAGAGTAGATACTTTATCGCTTTTATGCGAAATATTAGCATTCTAGAGATCATCATACCAACAGACACAAACATCCAGGATTACCTTCAGATCTTCAACACATTTGTTAATATTACGCACACGCTTCTTTTCTGCCTCGTTATGGTTCTGTTTTCTCTGTAACTCTCGTATAGGGTTATAGTCACTTGAAATTACATTCATTTGGAAACATAACCTACGCAGAACTCAGTTCATAGGACGGATAGTCATCTAAATGATTAATATCAACTGCTACGAGTTAACAATAACAGAATTAGCGCCAACGTGGAATCCCTCCCTCCTTTGCTCCACTCCAACCAGAGGCTCCTCGGGTAGCACGAGAACGCGGATTAACACTTGACCTGGAATAGGAAGAATCTCCGTCATAGTCAGCACTACTCATGATCCAAAAGCTATGCAACAAGTGGAAAGAAGAACTGATGAAAACGCATATACCAGAATCACGGGTATTTGTGGAATCTTCTTCTGCGTGCACATTTAAAACTAAGAAACGTGAAATAGATAGAAATAGGGCTGAATAGAAAGAGCAGCACGGAATTGGAGATCGTTCACATTTACATCTGAAGTACAAGACTCTCCATTCGATTTATCTTTTTATCTGAATATTTCTGTGTTTTCTGTTCATTTGACACACTCTGCAAACACTGTATACAATTCATGATAATGCCACTTTCATTCTTTCCACAGATCTTATGTCAACAAATCAGTTTATACCCTTTTCTGTGATAAACAAAGAGAATTGAAGACTTGTCAATTTGAATTGTATGAAACTCCCTCGTACGTAGGACGAATCTTGAGAATCACGTCATATGCTTTTTCTCAACTATTTCATTTCACAGATGTATTATAATTGATGGAAATTACGTAATATGCATAGATCTACCTGCCTTAAACGATAAATGTCTCGAATTGACGCCTATCGTACTACCTGCATCAGCGATGTCGTCGAGATCCGCCGTGCACCCGAAACTGGATTTGATCCCGAGCCTGATACAATGGGAAATGTTTGTATTCTGTTCGTTGTCTGATGATAAGGCAATGATCCGTGCGGCTAAGAACTGGGGTGACCAAACGGCTCTTGTTAGTAAAGATGATGTGACCTACACGTTCAAACAGTATTATGATAATGCAATGAAGTATCTCATTTATTTTTCATTTACTCTAGGTTTGCAAAAGCAGCAAGGAAGTATGGTGTTAAAAAGTCTTCTTGTGTCGGTATTATTGGTTTCAATTCTCCTGAGTATTTCTTTACACTCCATGGGTGTTGGTTACTTGGCGCTGTTTCTGTAGGAATCTACACTACCAATGCTCCCGATGCTTGTCACTATGTCCTCCATCATTCTGAAAGTATGATATGTGTATGTCAGGGAGGAAAGCAGGCAGAGAAGATTTATGGAATTCGTAATCAGTTACCTGATCTGAAAGCGATTATTGTGTATTGGCCTGAAGATGGAATGCCAAAGGAAGATGGTCAGGGAGGTGCTAAGGTGTTCACTTGGGATGATTGGATGAAATCTGGTGAAGATATCTCCGATGAAGAGATTCTCGCTGAGACAGAGAAAGTTCAACCTGGAAATTGTGCTACCTTGATTTACACAAGTGGAACAACCGTACTACTGAATTAGAAATGTGATGATTAGGGTGATCCTAAGGGTGTGATGATTAGTCATGATAGCTGCGTGTTCCAGTCTCTTGGTATTAAGATTCGTATTGGATTAGATGGACATGATCGTTATGTCGATATTATACAATAGTGTAATGACTAGACTTCTTTCCTTCCTTTGAATCACATAGCAGCACAATATGTGGATGCTATGGTGCCTGTAGTTAATAATGTTTGTGTATACATATGTCGTCCTGATGCCTTGAAGGGATCTCTTGTCCAAACATTGAAGAAGTGTCATCCTACTCTGAGTGTAGCAGTACCTCGTCTGTATGAGAAGATGGCAGAGAATATCAAGAAGCAGCATGATGAAGCTCCTGTGATGGTGTTGTTCATTGTTCATTTCTAGTACATTAAGCGCAAAATAATGGATTGGGCGATGGGAATTGGATATAGAGCCTGTATGACACGTGAGTACAAGAAGGTCTATACTCGTCCTATGTTCTACGGTCTGGCTGATCGTCTTGTTTTCCGTACTGTACGTGAAGCCCTTGGATTCGATCAGTGTCGTGGTCTGGTTGTAAGTGCTGCTCCTGTCAATATCGAGACACTTCGTTTCTTCGCTCAATTTGATATTCAAATTAGTGATTTATTGGGACAGAGTGAAGGTTGTGCTCCATTCGCTACCAATTCTTATGTGGACAATCTCTGGAAGATGGGTTCTGGAGGTCCTGCCATGCCAGGCGTGACAATTCGTACTAATGAGATCGGCGAACTGATGTATCGAGGTCGTAATGTCATGATGGGGTAAGTGTGGTTTTATTGAGTTATTTGTAGCTATCTGAAGATGGAAGAGGAGACCAAGAAGACATTGGACGCCGAGGGATGGCTGCATACTGGAGATCAAGGTCGTATTGATGAAGATGGATTTGTGTATATCACAGGTCGTCTGAAGGAATTGATTGTAACCTCGGGAGGTGAAAATGTCTCTCCTGTCCCCATTGAGAATCGTTTGATGGAGTTATGTCCTGAGATTAGCAATGCCATTGTTGTCGGAGACAAACGCAACTATCTCTCGTGTCTCATTTGTCTCAAGACGGAAATCGATCCTGTCAGTGGTGATCCTATGCCCGAACTGAGCAAGAAGGTGGTAGAGAAGTCCAAAGAGATTGGAAGTGAGGCTGTTACTTGTGAAGAGGCCGCTGCTGATCCTAAGTGGCATGATTATATTGGCATTACCATTGAGAAGTACAATAAGGAGTATGCTGTTAGCAATGCTCAATGCATTCGTAAGTGGGTGATCTTGAAGAACGATATTTCACTTGGAAAAGGAGAACTGACAGCTACGATGAAGATGAAGCGTTCTGTTGTTGTTCGGAACTATTCGGAAGAGATTGATAACATTTACAAGGAGTCGATTGTTTGTTACAGTTCCCACGGGAATCGTAATTCGGTTTCTTATTCTTTTTCGTAATAGAGTACCAGAGGTTATGGATAGGGAGGTGGAAAGGAATACTCCTAGCTCACCTGTACATGATTCCTCCAGGATACATGTTTCCTGTGGAACCCCTCAGAAAAGTAGATACAGTTCAGACAATGGAGAGAAGACACTGGAAGAAGGATTCTCGTTGATGAAGAATCTTACGCCCGTACTTTTACGAAAGAAGCGGGATTCAATGGCCAATAAATCGAAAGTGCGAAAGAGTATGGAAACACCTGTGTTTCGTCAACCATATTTGGCTATGGACCAAGGCGATGAAGAAGAGCTTCGCTATTCACTTTCCAGAGATGAAAATGACGAAAGGGAGATTCGACAATTCGATGAGACCATTCTTCCACAAGTCACTCGTTTCCGTTCTTTTCGTAGTGGAACTGTGTATTCCAGGTCGACAAAAGTCCAGGACGACGATAATCTCTCTCTGGACAGTGATGAGCGGGTGAGTGATGGATTCAGTCCACTGGGAGAAGATCCGGAAGGCTCTGCACAGTCTTCTAGTCGACACCAAAGCCGTCAGGTCCCAGCACAAGTGGGTTCACTGAATGTTCGAGAGATGGCAAGTTTCCTTGAGAAGACAGACTCGTTCATTCGTCGAATTGATACAGGAGGTGATTCTGGATCCCATCCGAAGCTGGCAAATGAAGTTTCCAGTATGCCATTTAAGTCTCGTCAAGTTCCCGATCGTGGAAGTTGGAGTTCTGCCTTTTCTGCAGAGATGATGGGATCCCGCCGTGGTAGTTTTCATGGAGATGACACAGTATTGCGAATGGAACAGTCAGTAGAATTGCAGCGCGAAAATTTCCGACTTCGAGGTCGTCTGATGGAAATTCAACAACGCTTAGAGAAGAGTGAGAAGGAGAACATCCGATTGCGCGAGAAAATCAAACGTCTCCAATGTATTGCTCATATTGAGGAGAATGAGAGTGATGAAAGTGATAGTCGGGGCTTATCACTTCAGACATTTGAGTACTCCCAAAGGAATCTAACAGAGTTGATGCAGTGCATGGGATTTGAAGCGGGAATTATCAAACAAGTGACTGTTCAAATTGAATTGGAGTATCAGAGGTAATCGAGATGGTTTGAATTTATGAATAGAGGATTCGTGAAGGGAAATGTCCTACTGACGGCCCTGGCTTATACATTTGATGCTCTAATGCGATCTTTCTTGCAACAAAACAGTGAATACTATTCGCCCTTAGTCGATTCCTCGCAGACTACACTTATTTGCTCTGAAAATCTCCCTGAATATGAAGATGAATTCAAAGACTTCATCGATTTGTTGTGCCAAGAACGCTATATCAAATATTACGATCGTATCAAGAGATTTTGCCTCGATAATTGGATTTCCATTTATAATCACTATGTTAATAAGAACGGGAAATCATTTAGTGAAATCCTTCACGACTTCTCGACATCACTTGGTGCAGATCTAGAGAGAGCCTTTGGCCAGGATATAGAGTGTGATCTGGAGTCAAGTGATATTCGTGAGGGTGTGGAACAAATGTTGATGAATCTAGTAGGAGTGGAGGGAATAATTGAGAATAGTTTGGAGGTGAGATTCTGTTGAGGAGGATGAAAAAGAATGATCCAAAGGATCAGCTTCTCGATCATCACATTCATGTCCTTCAGTTTCTTAAGCCTGAACATCTGGATGTTAGCGAGAGTAGAAATCAGAATTATTACTTATCTGTAGAGTACACAAATCATCCTGATTTTGAAGTGGCCGTTTGTCAACTTCGATCGATGATGTTTTGCATATCTCCCAAACTTCAGTTATTGTGTCTTGCAGATACAACGAAAACACTCTTTCAAATTCTTGGAGAGCAGAATTCAAGTGCTGATGACTTTTTGCCACTATTCATTTATTGCACAATTCGGACCAATTTTTCGCATTTTGGAATCATTACTGAGTATATCAATGATTACCGAAATCCCAAGGAGCTTGTTATGGGGTAGGAGTGAGAAGGATGATTAATGGAAGAGATGGGTATATGTTAGTGAATTTAATCAGTGCTCTTCAGTTTATTTCATCGATAGATGCTAGTTGTTTGAGTATCAATCCTATTGATTATCAGCTGTGAAGATGTACTGATGAATTGATGTATAGGATGTACGCTTCTTCTCAAGAGAAGATTCGTGAAGCGGAAAACAAGCGGTTGTCTATCTTTTAAGGATGTTTGTGAACAAAGAAGAGAATTGTCTAAATGCACATAATCGGTAACATTATGTGAGCAAGTTTTGTTCATAGAAAGATGCAAAATAACTAAATTTTTAGGCTGTAGTCGAGCTATATCAGGTCGAATCACCCGATCTGTCACAAATCCATCAAACTGACTATCGCAAACATATCGAATCATATGGAAATCATCGCATTTATTTGAAAATGAATGAAACACCCTATGCAACTGAATCGCTTTGTTCAGTGATATCGAACTTGTTAGAACAATAGGAACGATCTGTGAGTGATTCATATAAGAGTAGATATACTGAGCCCACTTTATATCCCCGCATGACCTCTTGAAAGGTTGCTAGTTCAGAAACTATGGTATACTTCTTGTCCTTCACGGTAAGAAAATCATGAATATTCAAAAAAGTCACAAGGGAAGACCGAGATCGGAGACGCACTAGTGCAGCTTGATACTGTAGACTCTCAAAAGAAAAGCGATTATGAGGCAAAGATTCTTTAATTCGATCTAACCAGAAGAAGAAATGCACATCTACAAAATCCTGGCTAATCTCACTAGACAAACTATTTATAACATCAGGTAAATAAATCAAAAATGCAAAGGAGATATGATCTGCGCCATTCTTCTTATAGTAACTTACAAAGAACATCACTTCCTCTGGAGTTATAGGGCTATTAATAGTAGAAAACACAATCCAGAACTGCTTAGTGTTTTTTTTAGGTAGTACCAATGGAATATCACGATATGTTCGACAGAAAAGATCATTGTGGAGAGAAATATCAAAGTGGTCTCCATTAATCAAATTAATTGATGTACGGGGAATAGAGAACGATAAAAAAGAAAATACGGTTACAGAATAAAAAGATTTGTTCTCATTTGGATAAAGAACACCATTATGTTCAAGGGTCCACAGACGATGAGATTCCGCTTCTGCTGCCATATAGGGCAAATGTCCAAGACTTATGATCACAGATACGACAACCGTCGAATTCCTCTCTTCAACAATTATATCGGATATAAAACTCTCATTCACAGAGCGGAAAAGTGGGGAGAGAAATCCGAAACTCTCATCTTTCCATATCCCTTTCCATGAAGTGGAATTATACACAATATAGTTTTCTCTATTAGTCTGCTTTGTTAGATTTTGAGATATTTCATCATCAGTGATAATAGTCAATCGGGAATTGTCGCTAGGAATCAGGATAATTGCAAGTATGTACAACAATCCCCCTAGCTTAGTATCACTAGAAGGACTAAAGTGAAATACACAGAAGGATAAACAAGCCCACAATAATAACTATAGATTAAGATGATACTTAGTCTCTTGCTATGTATAAGATAGTCGGAGAAAAGATCATATATGTGAAAATGGAATTACGAAAGAATGAGTGTTAGCGGTTCAAGTCATATCAAGGAGGGTCATTAGTATTCGGATTCTTTCTGTAATCTTACAAGCCTTTGATTTGTGGACATCACATTCTAGAAGAATACTACTCTTTTTGAAACTACAGCATCTCCTAGATAACTACGCGGAGGCATATCTCCATATTCATTATTGACCTAAATTCAATACATTTGTAAACGAAGAAAATGGCGGGAAATACATTTCTCTCTTACCATGGCGGAGATTCGAAAGATGTCGATTCAGGGAATCCGAGCATTCTCTCCTTTCGAATCGAAAACAATTAAGTTCCTAAAACCACTTACTATCATTGTTGGTGATAATGGATGTGGTAAAACGACTATTATTGAGTGCTTGAAGATTGGCTGTACTGGTGGATTACCTCCAAACGTAGCAAATGGCCAGGTTCGGTCGTCTTTGCCTTTTTTGACCTTTTAGTCCTTTGTTTCGGATCCTACACTATCACATCAGGAAGAAGTGAAAGGACAGATCAAGATGGAATTTCTAAGTCAGGATGGAAAGACAGTATTGTGTATTCGGTCATATGCACTTCGAGTGAATGTATATTGCTTTAGATTGTTGTTGTAAGTGTGTAGAAAGGAAAATTGGTATTCAAAACCCTTGATCAGACATTGGGTATAATGGATCAACGTGGAAAAACAGTAATCCATTTTCTAAATTGCTATCGAGTGTAGACTGCAATCAGCAATCGAGGCCGCGATATTGATTTGCTGATTCCACAAATGCTAGGTATGTCTCGGGCAATAATCGAGAATGTCATTTTCTGTCACCAAGATGAGGCGAACTGGCCATTAGCTGATGTAAGAATATGAGAAGGGAGTGATGCCAAGAGTCGTGAATTGAAGAAGCGTTTTGATTCTATTTTCGAGAGTACGTTTTACACAAAATCGTTGGAAGCAATTCGAAAGGAAAAGAAAGACAAGAAAGATGAGTTGACGGAAGCTGAAAAGGATGAGATTGACAAGAGGAACAAATATGCTCAAGCACAGAAAATTCGTCAGGAAATGAATCAGATAGAACAGGAAATTACGAATAATCAAGAAGCATTATCGAAGTTGAAGGAGAATCTTCTTCTACAGAGAGAGAAGAAGGCAAAAATTGACGAAGAGGTGCAAAAATACTCTCAAATTCAACAAGAAATTGAACTTTGTCAATCTGAGGTTGACAAACAGAAATCTGTAGCTGACGACTAAGAATATGATAAATAGCGTTGTAGCTCTCTTCGTCAATCACTCCCAGAAGAATTAAACATCACAGAAGAGGCGATGAAAACAGAACTGTCATTAATCCAAGCAAATTCTGCCACGTGTTGAATGAGGAGGTGGATGAGTTTTAGGGGTTTAAGTGAAATAGAGAATCTGTCTCAGAGGAAGAAACAAATTGAAGTACAATTGGAACGAGTTTCAAAGTGTGTTAATGATATCTGTGTAATCAATAGTTCATTAACATCATATGTCCAACAGATAGCAGGAAAACAAGCAATATTAACAGATAATCAAACCAAACTCAGTTCTCATCTAAAGAGACTTCTTCCTCTAATTGTTCCTTCTTCTCAGAGTAGTATCCAGACCTTACTGGACAGCCCTTCCATCACATCTGAACAGTGGGAGATGTGTATTCGCATACTGAATGAGACTCAGGAGAAGAAGGAACAAGAACTGGTTGTATTGAAGGAGAAGGCGCGTTCAGCTCATTTGGAACTGACTGTAGCTCAGCAACAACTCAGACAGAAGGAGGTGGAAGAAGGGGCGGCTCAACAAGCGATTGAGAGTGAGTTGGTGAGTGCCCAGGATGCACTGAATGCTACTATGGAACTCCTAAGAGTAGATGTAAGGAAGTGTATTTAGAATAGACAACTGAACGGAGACTTGCCTCACTCGAGCCTAGAGGAGGCTCTTCATACGAACAGTTGATTGAGAATGAAAAGAAATCAATTGACTCGAGTAGACAAGCTCTTAGTGATGTAATTACCCGATTGAAGTCTCTTGAAACGTCATCATTGATCTCCCAGAAACAAGAGGAATTGAAACAAGCTCAAGAAGAATACACTCAAGCTAGACGTGCTTATGAAGCATGTTGGAGAAGTCAATCCCGTATTCCTGTATCCTCTTTACGCCATCATACTGAATCTCTCGTGAAGCAAGCAGAAGAAGCATGTATTCATTCTCTCCAGAGCGCTGGATACACTCCATCTCAAACAGACTCACCCTCAGAATGGCTTGCGACACAGCACACATCACTCAAGCAGTCAATTGCTGGATTAACAGTGGACAATCGTCGAATCAAACAGGAGCTGATTGATCTCAGTCACTCTCTGGGATGTACTGAAGGTCAATTGATCTCTCTGAAACAACAGAAACAGGATCTACAGAACCTCATTCAGGATCTCTGCACGGAGATTCAATCTGAGTACTTGGAATTGGGAATTCAAACAGAACTCTCTGACGAGGGATTATCTGCAGTGATTAATAGTCTTGTATATCATACAGACTCGATCGCTATACATGTAACTTTGTCAACATCAATCCTAACCACCCTGAATAAACACTATCTCTTACTGCAGCTTCAAGAGAAAGAATCGATCCTACTCCCCCAACTCGATTCATTGACGAATCAAATGACTGTAACTCAGTATCATAATATTTATCATTAGACACTAACCAAGAAACAACAAGCCAAACGAATGGTATTAGAATCTGCGCAAAGCAAATTGACAGAATTAGAGGGTATTTTGAAAGAGTTTGAAGTATGGAGAATCCGATGCTCGGATATGAATGAAATGGGCGAACATTCATCTGAAGAAGGGTCAATGGATCTGAAGAAATTGGAGAAGGAAATGGAAGAAGCGAAACAGAGAGAAGAGAAGGCCCTGTTATGTGTCCAGACGTACACACGTGAGGAGATGAATGAGAGAAGAGAACTCCAAATTAAACAGGATGAATTAGCTCGAGCAGTGAAGACTAGCGAAGAGCGTGTGAAAGAATACCAACAGGCACTTGAAACCAGGGAAGGTTAGGGATTGATTAGAGTATAATGAATAGTGTGGAAGAAGGAATATGAAGAGTACTCAAAGAATTGTGCTGAGAGACAAGCTCGTGTGGAGAAGCTAAAGCAGAAGAAACAGGAAGTCGAGAAGAATCTTCAAGCTTCATCAACTATTGATAAATATAGAGATAGTGTGACTCAAATGACGAATAAATATGTAAGAACAGAAGTGATAATCGACTCCTAGAGAGATGCTGAACAAATCTCTTCTGAATGTGAAAAAGAATGTTTGATGATTCAGAGAGAGAAGGAGGCGATATTAAACTTGAATTTAGTGTCCATGCAGCGGGATATTCAAATCATGATTGAAAGGCAAACTGAAGAGAATAAGAGGAAAAATGAACTGGAGAAGACTTTGCGGGAGACCGAAGTGGGTCTGAATACACTCCATTCACAGACGGATTCCATTCGTCTTCGAATTTCTGTGTTGACAAACAATATTCAACTGAGGGAAGAAACACAGACTCTTTCGAACATGATTGTAATTTCTATTATTTCTATAAACATCAGGATAAACTCAATCTATTAAGGAATCAACAAGTCTCTGTGGATATTAACACTCTATTAATTGACCAAAAAACACTTGAAAATAGCATTACTCAGAATAGTGCCAAGTTTGGTTGGTTCCTTTGAATCTAATAAATAGACTCAGTCAAGCAGAAGGAGAGATTCGCCAGTTGCAGAAGCGTAAAAATGCGTGTAACGTGAGACTGTGTGTGAGTGATTGATGAATAGCTTGAGCTGCATTCTCATGATTATGGCGATATCGACCAGAAATACGTCATAACCCAGACACGAGTTCGCTTACTAACACAAGTCATTTCTGATTTGGAGGTTTATTCCCATGGAATAGAAGAGGCCTTATTACAGTATCATCAGACAAAAATCAAGGAGATTAATGAGCGAATAGCGGAATTGTGGAATCAGACCTATCAGGGACGTGATATCGAGTCGATAGAGATTGAGAGTAAGAGTGTGGTCAAAGGAAGCAAGAAACTGTTTGAATATGCTGTTTATATGGTAAAGAACCACGCCCGATTACAAATGCGATCACGGTGTTCAGCAGGTCAGAAGGCTTTGGCTGCATTGGTGATTCGAATGGCATTAGCTGAAGCATTTTGCACGGGATGTGGAATGCTTGCTTTGGATGAACCGACGACAAATTTAGATCAAGAGAATAAAGTGGCGTTAGTGTATTCTTTAGTCCAGATTATTAAGTATCGAAAGGAACAAAAGAACTTCCAATTAGTTGTTATTACTCATGATGATGAGTTTGGGCGTCTGGTAAGGATGTAAATGCAAATGTAAAGGTCTAGTTAACTCAAGCTGATTTGGGTGATCATATGTATTATTATCGAATCAGTAGAGAAGAATCAAATCATGTTCCTGGATTATATGTAAGTAATATTGCTCGACAATCATGGTCCTGGCATGTTTGTTACGAAACAATATCAAATAAAGGATAAAACAACTCACTTCTTCTCTTTTGGAGGCACAAATAGCTTCTCTCTCTCTTCCTTCTTCTTTTGCATCTTCAACTTGGCTTCAGCACGTTTCTTTGTCGCAGCACGCTCAGCTTTCTGCTTCTCGCTAAGGAAGTACTCTCCACTCTCAATCTGCAGATCCACTTTGCTTGGAGTAATATGATTCTCAGGTGGGAATGGTGTATATCTATCATTCAGTGATAGAACATGCCCTACTTCTTCTCCTTGATTGCTATCTTCTTCTTTGGAGCCTTATTCTCTTTCTTGAACTTTGGGAGAAATCGATCCCAATTCTCATTCTTCATCGCTGGATCCTACATTTCAAGAGAAGTGACCACAACTCACTTTAGCAAGTTCTCGTTTTATCATCAATGTCTTGATTGCATAGATTGGATGAATGTTCTTCATACAGTCAACCACAATCTTTCGAACTGTTTTTAGGCCCTGATAACTTCCCATAACAGCTACTGTATTTCCTTGTACTAACATGTAACAATCTGTCAGTAGCTCGATGGCTTTCAAAGTTGCACCTTCCGGTCCTAATAATCGTTGTCGACGCTTAACAAAACGGTCCTTAGTAGCAGTATAACCACCAATCTTGATGATATCACACTGCATGTTATCTTCTAGAATCTTTACAGCTTGATTGTAGGGAACGCTTCGGGCAAGGAGCTTGATTAGATCACGAGCTTTCAAAATGATATAACTACATTACATCACACATCTCGATGTTACGGGTCTTTTGTCTTGCGCGTTGTTTTGACAGTCATCGTTCCCTCTATACAGTCCAATTCACAATAGAGTCCATATTTCTAAACATTATTCATTAGCTTCCAATGTGACATCTAATTCTGCTGTAACAGTTGGCCAGATCTCTCGTAAGTATTGCTCACGGTAGCGAGGAAACATAGTAGCAAAGGAGCTTTCTTCCAACAATGGAGCCTTCATATCGTCATCTTTCCATTCCTAGAGATTAATCTACCAAGGAAAAAGCGATACCTCAATCTTCCAGTGGTCAATATGGTCACCATCCCAAGGTTTGTCCTTTCTATAGTTTTTTTTCTTCTGTGCCTTGTTATCATCCTTAGGAATCTGTTCAGTGCGTTTTTCCTCAGGTTCCATGTTTCAAAAGAAATGTATACACATTGGTATGTCGAGAATTCTATTAATAGATCTGCCTTATTTGTTCTATGAAGAAGTAAATTCCCAAATACTACAATTAGGTGTGTAATTAAACAGGTTCAGTCATTAATAACTGTTACGAATAATATCACAGGCAACATCGGCATCAATGTCCCCATCTTCACCGAAATGAACATTTGCAGCAGTGAATTTGGCATGAACTTCATCAATCCAAGCCTTATCCTGACTGCAGTTACACTCACTAATATGAGTAGGAACACCCATATCCTTGGAATAGAAGTCATCAATCATCT
>JANPWN010000195.1:0-12433 GCA_027406425.1 Blastocystis sp. subtype 8
GAGAAACAATGAGTGCCATTGAGAATCTAGAAGCACTTATGGAGGTACACAGAACCCCTTGTTAGTGTAATGAGTTTAGGATGACTCCAGCACGATATATGAGCATGAATTAGAACGAGAACCATATAATTTCCGAATTTGGTGGCAGTATCTTCAATCTAAACGAGGAAAGGAGCCAGAAGTATGATTTGTTTTTTTAATACTGATTTTAGCAGCGATTCGCAATTTATCGTCGTGCACTGAAGAACTTGCCTGGAAGCTATAAATTGTGGAATAACTACTTGGAGGAGAGAAGACGCCTGGTGAGTTTTTTCATTAGTTGTTTAATCGTAGTGTCAAGATCTTGTGATAACAGATTCGCTGTTTACTGAGGTAAACAACGATTTCGACCAAGCGCTTTTATATATGCACAAAATGCCTAAGATATGGCTTGCATATTGTCGGTTCTTAATGAAGCAAAAGAAGATAACAATGACAAGACGTATCTTTGATCGTGCTCTTCAGTCTCTTCCCATAACTCAACACGATATGATATGGGATTTGTATATTCAATTTGTACATGACTGTGGTGTTTGGGAAACTGCAGTTCGTGTATATCGTCGATATATGTTGATTGAACCTTCTGTAGTTGAACAATACATAGAGTAGAGATAGTGATGATGATTTATGCTAGTTACTTAATTGCCATTGGAAAGTATGATGAGGCGGCTGTTCAACTCTGCAAACTCATCAATCAAGATAATTATAAAAGTAAAGAAGGAACCACTAAGCACGAGTTTTGGGTGAAGTTGATGGATGTGATTGTAAAGCATCCAACTGAAGTGACTTCTCTGAATATTAGTCGCGTGATCCGCAGTGGTATTATGAAATTCCCTGAAGAAGAAGGGAGATGGTGGTGTATGTTAGCTGAGTACTATAATCGAATCAATAATAACGAGAGGGCTCGTGATGTGTAGGGAATAGAAACAGAACTGAATTATAGATATGAAGAGGCTCTTCAGACAGTATCATCTGTCCGTGATTTCTCTATGGTATATGATGCTTATGTGCAGTCAGAGATGCATATGCTGGAGATCATCATTCAAACAGTAGCTCTGAAGAGAATGAATCATTATTAGGAAGAAGAGGAAGGAGATACAATGTCTGAAGATGAGTTGAATTTCGGTGAAGAGATTGTCGAAGAGGATGGAGATCTGGCTGATTTGAATGAGGATTTTAATGATATTGATTTGCGTCGCAAGCGTCTGGAGCATCTTATTAACAGTCAGCCAATCTTACTAAATAACGTGCGTCTGAGACAGAACCCTCATGACGTCCGTCAGTGGCAGTATCGAGTCAACCTCTTCATGGATCCAGCAAAAGGAGCTGTGACAGAACCACAGCCAGCTAAAGCAGTGATTGCCTTCACAGAAGGAGTAAAGACGATTGATCCGATGAAGGCAGTCGGAAAGTTATCTCAATTGTGGATTAACTTTGCTAAGTTCTATGAGAAATATGATGACTTGGAGAATGCAATACGTGTATTCGCGAAGGCAACAGAAGTGTGGTTCAAATCAGTGGAGGAACTGGCAGCAGTATGGAGTGAATGGGTGGAGATGCTCCTTCGTCATGATAAATTGGAGGAGGCATATCAGACGTGCCTTCAGGCTACAACACCTCGTCAGAATCGTGTGGTACTCGAAGAGTAGAGATCAAATGAGTGATTGAGAATTAGGGATTCTGCCACTCGTCATCCACCACAGGAATATGTGTACAAGTCCTTACGACTCTGGAATCTGTTGGTGGATTTGGAGGAATCCCTGGGTACAATGGAGACGACAAAGGCAGCTTATGATCGCATGTTCAATTTAAAGATTATTACACCACAAGTATCCTATTTGTATTGAAGAATCACTAATAGAATGTATTGAATTATGCAGCTTATCTTGAAGAACATCACTGCTACGAAGAGGCTTTTCGTGTGTATGAACGTGGTGTGAGTGTATTTGCTTTCCCACATAGCCGTGAGATCTGGCTTCAGTATGTAAATCGATTTGTACAACGATATAAAGGAACAAAGATCGAGCGTGCTCGAGAGATCTTCGAACGAGTTGGTCTGTACGAGGGACTTGATGTGTAGTGTATTCAAGATGTGACTGCTGACTATGCTAAGGAGTTCTATTTACTGTACAGTCGCTTGGAAGAGGAGTATGGTATGATACGTCACTGTATGGATATTCTGGATCGTGCGACAACAGCCGTACCACCACAGGACAAGCATGAAGTGTTTTTATATTATATCAAGAAGGTAGAAGAGTATTATGGAGCCACGAAGACACGTGAAGTATATGAAAAGGCAATGGAGACTGTACCTGATGATCGTGTGAAGGATATCGCAATGCGCTTTGCGGATTTGGAAACGAAATTAGGCGAAATTGATCGTGCTCGCGCTATATACACATATGCTGCTCAGTTCTGCAATCCACAGACACAGATCACATTCTGGGAAATCTGGAAGGACTTTGAGGTCCGTCATGGTAATACTGAAACTTTCAAGGAAATGAAACGAATCAAGCGGTCTGTACAAGCAGAATTTGCTCAAGTAGGAGAGGCATGGATAGTTGATTAGTAGCGTGAAGTGATTTCTGCTGATATGGTGGATGTTGCTTTGGGCATGGAAGAAGGACATCCTACGATTAGTGGATTCAAGCGAGGAGCTGTGGAAGGAGGACAGAAGAAGACAGTAGTCGAAGAGATGGAAAGCAAAGCCCAGAAGGTAATGGAGAAGGAATTGCAATCAAAGGACATGGAAGATTTGAAGAAGGCTGTAGAGAAGGATCCCTCCGTGCTGGAGAAGGAAGGAAGGGATACGTCGGTGTATATCAAGAATCTCGAAGGTGTATCGACTGAAGCCACTTTTAACAAGGAACTATAAGTACTGTTTGTTGAATACCAAGAAGTGGTGTGGACTAAAGTCCAAAGGATCACTAGAGATAGGAAAATTCCCGCGGTTCCATATTGAAGTCCCAAACTCTCAAATAGTATATTAAGAGTAGTCAGGAGTATTGGATGAGGAGATGCTACCATCAGCATTCAGGTGGTGCAGGTATATTGTAAGACGAAGAGCATCCCTTCTGGTAGTTCCCTTAAAACGGTATTCACAACTGGATTCAACAGTAGCATGCAGTTTTACACGTTCATTGTGTTCGGTAAGATATAGAAGTGAGTTGAGAGGTTTCCAGAGTGGGAGACGCTTCTTATCAATTTCTAAAAGGGAATTACATGAGAGTCGAGATCATTTCAAACGATTCTTATTGTATATGCAGAAGGGAGACAATGAAATGGCTATAAAGGAGATGGATAATGGATATTCAGATGGTTATCGTCTTCCTAAAGGTGATGTGTTCATGTTGATTGCAAAGATCTGTGAATCAAAGAACTGGAAATTAGTTGAACATGTTCTTACAATATTAGAGAGCAAGGATCCAGTGTTTATTCACAAACATGCGCCTTTGTTTTGTTATGCTCTCTTATTGTCAGGGGATATTCAGCAATCATTTTCCTTACTATCCACATCTGGAAGTGCATATCTGGAAGAACAAATTGAGAATCTAAAAGAATCGTTAAGCACATCGAAAGTGAAATCACCACCTCTCCCTCAAGAGTATCTGTTTGCTAGGCTCTGTATCCAATTGATGTGTAATGCAAATGGAATTAAGCTTCCAAATTCTATAGTTTCATATAATCTTCCCCGTCGAAACGAAAGGTCGATCCTTTCCAACCTTCAGTCCAATGCCATTCTGATGTGTTATGTAATGGAATGGAAGTATCTCCATGCTGCAATGAGTAAGAATGTGCAATCTCATCCAGGTGATCGGTCAAGTCTTAAGAATCTGTTTCCATCACCTTATACAATGGTAACAGGAAGTTCAACAAAACTAGAGGAGTGCGCCTTTAGTTCCTTTACATTGCGTTATTGCAGTCAGCGACTAAAAAGTACTCTTCGAGGTTTGGAATTGATGTTATGGTATCAGTACTCACGCTGCATATATGAAATGAATCCGACAGATCCTCGTCTTCATGATGGAGATGACGAAATGATATTGACAATTGAAGATGTGTTTTCAAATATGCAACCCGACTATGTGCACTGGAATCAAGGTATTTTCGAATTCTTCGTGTTTTATTATTCTCAGCCAATATTATATCGAAATGAGAAGCAAAGGGCAGATCTAGTAATGCGAGATCATAAAAAGGTCATAGAACTTCTTGACGAAATGAAAAGGAGAGAACTTCGCTTATCCCATTCACTCGCTCTTGCTCTAATCACGAAGAAGGATTTACCAAAAGAAGCTCTTTGTTCTGTGATGAATTCCTTTCTGGATGAAAATCTAGGTCGATCTGCTCTTGAGAAATTGGTGACAGAGAATGTAGTTTTGATTGATGAGTATGTGAATGAGTTATCTCGACGGAATGAAGTGGATTTGTTGGAATCGTTCCATGCGCAATTATGCTATTTAAATCTATCATTACCAGAGTCGTCGATGAACAGTTTATTAATTTCAGCGATTTATATTGATGATAACAAGCTTGTGAATCAACTTCTGACGCAAATGAAAGAGAGAGGCATGAAACTTAACCCTGAGGCAACTTGTTCCTTATTGTTTGATGAGTGTTATCATGAAAAAGATGTTTCATTGACTCTTCAAGGCATTGATTATAATTGGAGTGATGAATGGACACTGTATTTGGCTCATCTCTTATTTCAGATTTCTTCATTCCAATCGTCACAGCAGAAAGATTGGCATCACTCCTCTAAAGTAGGACAAATCCTAGATTTCTGTAAGAGACATCAAATTGTCCTTTCAGCAGAGCTGTGTCAGAAATTATTTGATTTCTATCTGACTAGAGGGGATCATAAGAATCTTGTTCATCTATTCTATTGGATGAAACGAAAGAATTACAAGCTGCTTTCAGATGAATATTCTCAAATGGAACGAGTTGTAAATCAAATTAGTCGATCAAAGAAGTCAATCTTGGGAGTGGATGCTGTATCCCCGCCGAATCGGAAGTATGACTCTGTTCAGATCAATAGGAGCTGGAGAAGAGTTCTATGTCTCTTTACAAAGGATTCACATCCTGTATCACTTGACACTATTCTTAAAGCAGTTGTTGAGGAATTGTGCATGGCATCAATTGAAGGATATGGATCCTGGCTATATGAATGATTCTTAACAAATACAAACTATAGACCCCGATTAATAGAAACATCTCCACAAGTGCACAAGCAAGAATGATCCACACTTGTGCAACTACAGAGACCTGTATTTCCCAAACCACTTTGAATTGTAGTCACATCACATGTTCTAGCAGCTGTTCGGAACAGAATCTTGGTTGTTCCTTCAACAGGGAGATTATAGTTACCAACAAGGAAATCTCGATCCATCGAAACGAAGATCCATTCATTTTCAGGCAAAGTACCTGAAAAGGAGATCGTGCAGATAGAATTCACGCAGGATGTAGAACAAGAAGCAAGACTAATTCGAGCTTGACCTGTTTCAATGAACCCATGTCCACTTCCACGGTGAATCGATGACTGAGAGAAGACTAGTTTGATAGAAGAGACAGTAGGAGACTCCATATCCATGTTGTGAGGTAGGGAAGTGAGCAAGTGTGGACTCTCTATCCCAATAACATCGACATTATACACCTACCAGGTCGAATATCACTAACAAAATCATGATAAACAAGATGAAAACAAGGAACATCAGAAAAGGAACATGCTGCTAATAACAATTATAGTTCATTCCTACAACACTGCTCATTAATTTCTTCTTCCCAATTACCCTCCTTGTTGCAAGTTCGGTGAATAAATCCAGAGTCACAACTAAAAATTTGAATATGATTGGGTTCCGTTTGTTTCCAGATAGAATCAGCAGAGCAATTCGCAGAAACGAGAATCGGCATCACCTTTAAAATCAACTCTCTGATACTAAATTACTATCCAGATGAATTGGACCCACATCCTGCTGACTATAAGGAATAAGATAATCAAGAAATGGATGTCGCAAAGTGAGCCCAAAAAGAGGCAAGCCTAATTCGGATTCACCAGATAGAATGTCTTCTCCTGCATCAAATCCGGAAGGTGAAAAGAATAAGGAGTCGATTTTCTTTGGTTCCTACAGGTTTGAAGTAGAATTGGTGATTAAGATTGAGATTTGCCGATACAGTCAGGGTTGGCTCAACAGATGGACAAAAAGGTAGCTTCACGATTGGTGGAGTAGACAGTGATTAGTTGCACTTATGTGGTAGGTGAAAAAACCAAAGTTTAAGCCAGTTGCAAAGAAAGCGGTCGCAGCTCATCGAATTGATCCTACTTCTTTGTCGGCAATAAATCCCTCTGTAGTGCCTACAGTAGCATCCCAGGCCTCAGACACTATAGGTGATCATTTTGTCTCTTTTTGATATCATAGCAGTTCCAACAAGTGGGGAAAACAATTCATCAACAAATAGTTTACAGACTGTGAAAGTAAAACGAGAAAACAAAGTACATACAAGAAGAAACGATGAGAATCAACGTTTGAACCGTCAGACACAGCGATCTCGTCCTCCACCAACCTTAGTGAGTGGAGAGTCGCGATTCTTTGCTACAAATAGCAGTCGTCGTCCAACTGCAAATGCAATGGATAATGCTTTCCTTTTAAGTCGTCAAATGGAGTCGTAGGAGAGGCAAAGTACCGTTATTGATAGTCGTCACGAAGTTAAAAGAGAGGATTCACCTCATGAGATGGAAGTGGAAGAACCGATGGATGATCATGAGCTTACAGAGGAGAACAATGGTCCAATTCGTTTTCCTTATGTGCCTGATGAGTATCACGTCCAAACACATGATCATATGAGCTGGGATGAAGACGATACACAAGTGAATCCATTAGAGCTGTTACAAGGAGTGAATGACGGGGATTTACTACTAGTTGCTCTACCATCTTTCCTTCCTATTTATGCACAAAATCGAGGTATATATAGAAGAGGAAAATGAGTGATAGAATATGGAATTGATGAAGAAGCTTTTATTCGTAACAACTCTACAAAACGTAAAGATGTGGATGGTGACTTATATGTAGCTCACGAGTATATTGATAATGAGTTAAAGTCGGTACCTCCTGGTCGAATTGGAACAGTAAAGATGGAAAGAGAATATGATGTAGATGCGTGTACATGAAAGTGGGCGGATTAGTGTGGATATCAATGGTTATATTGTGGATATGAATGTGTCGATTCCAATTCGTTATCAGCAACAAGTAGCAACAATAGATGAATTGGGTGTAAACCTGTTGGGTACTGTGAAACATCGATTAGTTTTGACACCTGATATTCACAATTATCAGTGGAGTGTTTGTTACAAAGAGGGAAATCACTCTTCATTGCACGCTTTTTCAGAGCACGACGACGGATATCTTTATGATGAGTAAGAATGGCTTTCTGAAGCAAACAGAAAGGCAAACAATGGTAAAGGAAATGTTGAACCTGATGACCCCAATAAGGGACGACAGTGATAGGGCCTCTTCCTACTCTGTTGAGAGAAGCCTCAGCATACACATTAGCAGGAGGACACATCAGCGACGCCTTTCGAATCTTACTAAGTTTGGAAGGAACGAAGTAGGGACAGTGACACTAGGGTTTATCAGTCATTCCAAGTTGTACTTCAACAGTGATGTTTTTCTCTTTCAATTCAGTTGCAAGAGACAAAGAAAAGTGGTCCACAAAAGCTTTAGAGGCAGAATACAGATCGTAAAGAGGATCTCCACAAGCCATAATACCGGCTGCCGAAGCAATATTGATGATGGCACCTCGTTTCCGTTCAATCATTCCAGGCACACACATTTTGGTGACCATAGCAGTGACCTCACAGTTCAGATGGATGATTGTTTTCAGACGGTCTTCAGGAAGCTCTGTAAGATACATGGCATATTCATAGGAGATACCAACATTATTGATCTATGTTCAAGAAGGAAGAAAAGCAATTACAAGAATCCCAACAGGAATCTCCTTAAATACTGGTTCTAATGCTGCCTTCAAAGCATCAGTATCCTGACTCATATCGATGGCGACAGTTCGGACACTGACCTAAGATCATAGAACAAATACTATCATTACATTGTACTTTTCCTTGATCTCTTTAGCACAGTTATCCAGTTTTTCCTGAGATCGTGATACCAGAATCACATTGATCTTTCTTGCTGCAAGACGCTTGGCATATCCTGGCTATGAAAAAACGGATAAATTGTTACCAAGACCAATTCCATCTGTAGCTCCAGTAACCATTGCCCACTCACCATAGCTCTTCTTTAGATTCTTTCCGGGACCAAAATAGTATATGAAGACTAGGAGTTAAACGATTCACAGAAAAAGACAGTTGAGAAGTCTGAAACATTGATAGAGAAGATACAGAAGAAATATGAATGCACCAAGCGTTATGAACCTGGTATTTGATAGTACAGGCAGAACATTACTTGTCACATAAGTATTTGTTGACAAATGCATGAATAGTATCATAGAGCATTCTACTTAGCTGAGTCCTAAAAGAAATTGTGAATTATATAGAAAAGTAGACGATAGCGTCAGCGTGACAAGATGATGACAACATGAAACTCCCGCCGTATGGTTTGCCCTTTCACTAACAAACACAAAATCACTTGAAAGTAGTTTAATATAATTCAGAATTGAAGAGACCAATTCGACTAATCTCAGGAACGTAATCATTCCAAGTATCTTCAATTGTCAGACGGACTCCATGAGTTGTACATGTTCCTTCAAGAACATTCATCTTCTTAACACCGATTGTTGTTCCCTTAGCAACTTCTTCCCAAGAATCACCTTCCAGCACAGCAATAGAGTAGTGAGAGACCTTCTGACCATGACGAATGAACTCTTGCATCATGACAACATTGAATGAGACTGGTTCGTCGAAATAAAGTTCAATATAGCCTCGAGCTTCTTCATTATCGGGAGTCCAATAAAGGAACTTGTCGTTAGCAACGACATTCAGAGGAGGATGGCCGGGATCATAAGATGAAGCGACTGCACGAACTGCTTTACGAGCTTCGTCTTTGGAAAAGGTTTCTCGGATGTAGTCACCAAATTCACGTAGTCTAGTAACATCACGTTCATCAAAGAGTCCTTCGGGAGTAGGAGGAACATTGAGTTGAAGTTGGTAGTTAAGACCCACTGAACGGAAATAGATATGAACAAGATCTTTCAGGGATTTTGGCTCTTGGTCAGCATGATAGAACCAACCAGGTCGAATAGACACATCAAGGAAGAGGGGAGAGAAGATGAGTTCTTTGCCTGGGAATTCAACAGATGGAGTATGGAAATTCCAATTCTCTTCCTTACCAAGGCCTGACTCTGTTTTTCCCCAAGCAGTATCTGGACCACAATCATATGAGTCACCATCACCACCACAACCACCTCCTAAACACTGAGGCTGATTACGCTTCAGAATATTATACCAACCCTGCCAATCATACAGCTATACCTTAGTGTCATAATTTATCATTACATGAGTCATATGCTCCTGGGCGTTGGCTCCGTCCCACCACAGTTCATAGATAGAACCATATCGAGAGGTTAGTTCTTCTAGAGTATGAGAATAGTACTCATTGTATTCAGGTCTCCACGTCATATTATAGAAGAATCGATCCCAAGGTGAAAGATAAAATGAGGGCATGGCTCCAAGAAGTCGACAAGAATCAACGAATTCACGAACAACATCTCCCTTTCCTCCTCTCCACGAACTATAGGCAATTGTATGATTTGAATAGTCCGAAGGGAAAAGCCTATAATCAAAAAGAGCTATGATCGCTACATGAATCCATCATGATGCTTTGTAACGAGAATGATTTCATCAGCTCCGATGCTCTGGAATGCTTCTACCCACTATGCATTAATCCATACCCTAAATGACCATACTTGAGTCGTGTTGAGTTTCGTAGGATTGAAGATGTTTGGATCTTCAGTTCCATCACCCCATTCCTTCCCTATAAGTTAACAAGACTTATTTCATTTCATACCAGTATATGTGTTTACACCAAAATGAATAAATCCAGATATCCCTCTTTCAAGCCACTGAGCTTGCTCTTCAGTGGGAATAGGTAATTCTGGTTTCGATAACACTATAATCATTAGATAAACGCCAAGACCAAGTACCAGTGGTAATGAGCAATAAACAGACAAGAAATGTCATTTACAGAATAAAAGAGTATCCTCCTCGAATTGTGTTTTGCATGCTTAGTAATCCCTTCATAATCATTATTCCTCACACTGTCGTATTCCTGTTGATTGTTACTAGAATATAACAATCACCCAAATCTCCCCTATTCTATTCTGTATTCCAATTAGTAGCCATCCTGAAGATTGACTGACGATTCCATGAGAATCACGGGAACTGAGAAATACTGACGGGTCCTTTTCTACACCTTTTCATGGCTCCATCTTATTACATAACCGTTCATTTCTTACTCATCAGGTTTCAAAGAATTTGATCATGTCGAAGTAAGTGTTTGATGCCATTGGATAATGCCTATAGTTCCAATAACGGTAGTTTGTCGTAGGTCACTCATTATAACATCTAGATTTACCTGCAACTACAGAAAGCGCTATTGATGAGAATGGAATCAAAACAATTACGAGTTGGAAGTGGGGTCCTAATCATGAGCTGGTAAAGGTGATTCGAAAAGTAAAGATGGAGAAAGTAGAGACGCCCATTCTGAAAAGAGTTTTAGATAGAGTAATTAGTGTTTTCTATTATCCTAATATGATAGGCACATATTGTTCCCTTTGGTCTTCCTTCCAGTGGCAATGATGGAGTTACAATTCAGAGCCTTGATGAAGTTCCTTTTCTTTCCTTTATTCATGCTTAGATTCATATGGAGAAGAATAAACCTGGAGAAGAGAAGAAGGAAGCAACTGCTCGTGCTCCTGTAGTGATTGGCGAAGTGGTTTTATATAGGGAGGTCTCGTATGCAAATACTGCAAAGGCGCTCATCTGTCGCTTCGGTGTCCTTATAGAGATTTGATGGCTCATCAACAAGAGAAAGAAGCTCCTCAAGAGAGTGCTTCTGCTCCTGTACATTCGGATAAGTATGTGCCTCCAGGTCGTCGCAATGTACAAAAGTCAGGCGAATGTAATTTTATTATGGTGGAATGATGGGTAGATAAAGAGGAGGATGAGGGCGTATCGATTCGTATCTCTAACGTTGCGGAGGATGTGGATGAGCGCACACTCAGTCGGCTGTTTAGTGAGTGTGGCCAGTTGACGAGAATGCGTATTATCAGCGATTACGTGACTCACAAGAGTCGTGGTTTCGCTTTTGCTGGTTATGCCACAAAGTGAGAGTAGATAGGGCTATTTACTTGTAGAGAGGAAGCAGAACGTGCAATTGAGATGTACAATGGTTATGCGTTGAATCATTTGATTCTCTCTGTTAGTATTGCTGAGAAGCGGAAGAGCACAGGTCCTCGATATGCAACAGGTCACTTTAAATGGCATTGGTGATGAATAGGTTATGGAAAAGCACTTCCTCAGAATATGAGGCGATAAAATCTGGTTAACTTGTTTGTTAACATGAATATTACTAAATTAGTGACTACTCCGAAGTCTGAGGTTTAACGAGAGCGCCAACATCGTCTAACATCTTCTTCAATTCTCCCGACTTGTACAAATCGGTAACAATATCACATCCACCAACAAACTCCCCCCCAATAAACAACTGGGGGAACGTTGGCCAGTCTCTACACGTCAATTGAAAAACAGAAATCTACGAATAGACCTTTAAGTTTTCACGCACCGACGGACTCGTCAAGATATTTGCACTAGCAAAGTCGCAACCTTCGATTAAACATCTTCGGAAAACATACCTAAATGTTTGAGAATGTTTACCACACGGAGACTAAAACCACATACCGGAGCTGTGGGAGTTCCCTTCATGAATAGCATTACCTTATTATCATGTACTATCTAAGAATAGTAAGGACCGTACTACACAACCTACTTTGTCAATAAATTTGAGTACTTCTTCTGGATTCTCATCTTTCACTTTGCTTTTAGGCTTGAAGTCGTCATCGGACTCATCCACACTTGATGTCGAAAAGAACATTGGAGGGAACCTTGAGTAGTTCTTAAGAATCTGTGACGACAGTTTTAATGAGCGCACTGCTTGGAACATTATTTGTTATGAAGAATCTGAATGGCAGGAGACTAGCTTTAAATTCACATAAACGATTCTAATGGAATAGAATGCAAAACTAACAAACATGGATCAAATCCCCACAACCATCGTTGATTGTTCTGCTGTCAAACACTTATTCGTCATCTTCACTTTCTTCAGCAACGCACAGCTCCTTATCAGAGACGTAGATACCATCAAGGAACTTACGGATATCCTTGTTTCTC
>JANPWN010000196.1:0-10722 GCA_027406425.1 Blastocystis sp. subtype 8
AAGAAGGGATTGGTGAAGACGATTGAGGCTGATGCTCCAATCGAGAATGTGTGGACTCAGATCACTGCTGCTCTTGGAAGTGCTGAGTTGTAATCATTTAGTTTTGGAGGAAACGTAATTCTCATTCTGTTTGTAACACACAACTCATTCTTCCCTTGTCTTCACTTTCTTATCCCCTTCTGTGTTGGGTTCTTCCTTCTCTCGTTTCATCGTCTTCCTCACAACATATCGATTTGTATTCTATTCATTATCTACCATCTCCTTTCCTACTGGATTCATCATCAACACTTTCCCCACCAGACTCAGAAACTCCTCTTTTGTTCCACCCACTCTCCTTATTGTATCTTCACTAAACAACTCTTCACGATCCATTTCTCCCTTCTCATTCATCATCTCCAACAACCTCTCTTTCCGTTCTCTGGTCTCTCTCTCCCACTCTCCAACAATCCGCTTCACATCCACACTACACTCTGAACTCTCTCGTTTCCTAGACAACTCCAAACACTTTTCTTTGATCTCATCATCCACATCCAACTCACTACTCAGATCGATCACTTTCGTCACTGGATTCACCAAAGAGGATCGAAGAAACACAACTCCTCTCATCCCTTCTCGTTTCTCCGTTACCAAACTCAACAAATCCTTACAAGACCGAATGGGCAATGATGGAACCTTTGTGTGAAGATACACTTCCACTTCATGTTGATTACCAATCATTCCTCGATACAACTCCTCCAACAGAGGAAGCAACTCTAACAACATCGATTTCGGGATCTGCATCGCTCGTAATCCCTCCAACTTCGATTCTCCTTCCATCCATTCTTTCCTCCTCTCATTCACTCTCTCACGCAACACTTCCACTTCCTTCTGTTTCTCCTTTATCCCTTCACTCAATCTCTTCTCCTCCTCTTCTATCAACTTCAAACGCTCTTCCAGATCTCTCTTCTCTTTCTCTTGATGATCCTGGAGTATTCTCTGTTTCTCCTTCCACTCCATTCTCTCCTTCTTTATCGTTTTCATCAGAGTCTCCACTCGTCTATTCAACTCGGAATCTGTGCGAGTACGCAGGAAGTAATCGAACTGAAGAGAATCCTTCATCCAGATGGCTCGACGCACACGATTCCACTGATCCCAACCAAACAACACAATCTACACCTTATTTCTCTCCTTCTCACTTACACACAACACTAAGAATGCATCTGCTTCCTCACTAAACCCACTATGACTCCCAGACATTGTTATCTCCCAAGGATTCGACACACTCAATGTCTTCCAGGAGGCCAACTCTCGATACACTTTCACTTCTTCACGTTTCGTCTCTCCCTTCTCAACTCGCTCTCGTATCTTCGAGAACTTGGGTAGTTTCTTCCTACAACTCATTCATCCATCTCAAATCCACTCTCCTTCAGACCAAAACACTCTCGAATATTCCTCCACCTCCTGTGCTGTTTTTGTTCCCATCGCTTCAGCAATATGAACATAATCCTTTGGACCAAAAGTCACACAACTCTGCACAAACATATGGAAGTCAGACTTACTCCAGTTCTCGAATCCCTCACCCAACAACTGTTCCAACTCAGCCTCTTCTTCATCTCTCAGCCATTTCTTCGTTGAATGGTCATACTCGGGATCCTCATAGTTGTGTTGGGCTCGTTGTGTCAGTTCTTCAATTCGCTCTTTGTTATAGAACTTCCATGGTTGCATCAAAGGCAGTTTGATAATGGAACGAGATCTTGGGGTTCGATTCGATTCCTCATTTATCTTCGCTCCACCATCTGTGTATGTGATTGTCTATATTCGACCAATCCACTCAACTCTACCTTCCGATTACGACGAGATTGTTGTAGTGTTGCTTCCTCGTACACCAAATGAACCAGCTCCTTCTCTCGCTCCTTCTTCTTCTCTGTATAGTCCACACCCTCAAATACAAGAACAGAGGTATGATCCAGCTTGAAGTTAAGTAACTGTTCATCGCTTGGCAATGCCTTTGTAATGGAATCATTCAAGGCATTGGTTCGACGCTCACCTGCATCCAGAATGCGATCTATGTCCTCTTCTCCGATCCCATTCTCTGTTGACAAGAATACCTCATTCGCTCCATGTCTGTCTTTCATTCACAGCCTCATCACTCACCGAATCATCTCCAACATATCCTCTTTGCTCAACCTGTCTTTCTCACGTAATCGACCTTGTTGAATCACCAATGCATCTAGTCTCAGTCTCATTTGAGCTCGTTCCACTATCTGTTCTTCCACAGTCCCTTCCGTCACTAATCGATACACATGCACTTCCTTCTTCTGACCAATTCGGTGAGCTCGATCTTGTGCCTGCAGATCCATCTATCTCTCACTCATCTCTCTCTTCTTCACCTGGGGATTCCAATCTGAATCATACAGAATCACCGTGTCTGCTGTCGCTAGGTTGATTCCCAAACCTCCTGCACGAGTGCTCAGAAGGAAGATAAACTTGTTTGAGTTCGGAGCATTAAAGGACTCAATCTGTTCATCTCGCTCTTCACTCGACACATTCCCATCAATACGACAATACGTATACCCACGAATGTAGCAATAGTCCTTTCAATCATCCCCCACCATCTCACTCACTTCGAGAATGTCGAGAATACGTGTCATCTGAGAGAAGATCAACACACGATGCTCTCCTTCTTTCAGACGTCTCAACAGCTTGTCCAGCAATACCATCTTCCCACAGTTCTCACATCATCAATCTCTCCTCACTCATACCGTGATTACATGTTCTCCCATTGGATCCAACGAACGGTCTTCCACACCATCAAACAGATAGGGATGGCCTGCAACCTTTCGTAACTGCATCAAAATGTTCATCAGGTGAGCACGCTCACTGCGACTATTCACCAACTACAGGGAATCCTCTCTCATCATATCTACAGCATCGAAGTCATTCATCAACACCTTCTTGTACAGCTCCTTCTGCATATGAGACATCCCCACATACAGAATTGTCTCCACTTTCCGCTATTCATCACTCTTCTTTCCCACTCTCACAGGAAGTGCCGTCTCCACATCACTCTTCAATCGACGTAACATGAAGGGTTCCAGCACTTGATGTAACTGACGAATCATCTTCTCCTTCTCCTTCACATCTCCCGACTCCTCAAGGTTGAATAGAGAGTGGAAGGTCTCTTGAGATCCAAATACCTCGGGGATTAGGAAGTTCAACAGTGCCCATAACTCATGAAGATTCTTCTATTCTCAACTCGATTATCCACTCTCACTTGCAATGGAGTACCAGTCAGAAGCAATCGATTCTCAAAGGAGAATTGACGCAGAACCGTACTCAGTTTGGAGTTCTCATTCTTCACACGATGTGCCTCATCCATCACCAGATATCTACCTCTCATTCCATCCTCTCTCACTCACTCCCACTTCACACGACCCAATGTCCCCTTCTCGATGATTGCCATCTCATATGTTGTGATCAGGACATCCCACTCACGATCCGATCCTCGTCGAATCTTCTTCAACATCAACTCCCGTTCTTCCTTGCTTCCATGTAATCGAAATGTCCGAATCGAAGGACAGAATCGATCAAACTCACTCATCCAATTCCCCAAGGTCGACAAAGGGACTAGAATCAGATGAGGACCTCTTCTATTCATCCACCCAATGTTCTCTTACCTGATATTCATATATTGACGTAGGAAACCCAACAATGCAATCGTCTCCACTGTCTTTCCAAGACCTGACACTTAACTCTCTCCTCTCATCATACCCATCTCATCAGCCAAGATACTGTTCAGACCCAGCTGATATTGATTCACCAGCCAACTCAATGCATCAATCTGATAACCTCGCATCGTTCCTTTGATACACGAAGGTTGAGACTGGATACGAAGCAATTCCACCTCATTGTTATCCAGAAACAGATTCTCATCATCTCTGCTACTCACACTCATCCGACGTCTAGTTATCAACTCTCACACCTCAAACCACTTTCCTCGAGATCCCTTCACTCGTTTCTTCTCCTCACTTGAACTCAGGAAACTGTTAAACAGACCTCCTTGTTCACTCAAATAACGAACCATTGCCCGTTTCTTCTCTTCCTTTGTTAAACGACGTAACATCAATGATAAATCATCTACAGAGCTGTTTTCACTCTCATTCCCTCCTCCCTACACATCAACCAACACGACAACACATTCTTTTCTCCTTTCAGAAACACTCTCATTCTCTAATTCCGATTTGTCTGTATTCCCTTCTTCTTGAGGACAGTTTTCCTACAAACACTCAAAAGTATCTATTGAACTCACTGGTTGCTTTGATAATTCACATTCCATTCGAGAAATACTCTATTCATCACAATCGGACCACTTTCATTACTCTACTCATCAACACCCCCTTTCACACTCACATATCATCATTTTCAATTTCCATCTCCAGTCTACTTATATGAATACCCACTTCTTTTAGGGAGAACCACTTTGGCACTCAAGACTCACAAAGCGCGGGCTCACTTATCCTTCACTCACTATCACATCTCATCATTTATAATTGATTCATCAACAAACAACTCAATTTGCCACTCCATTACTCAACTCAGTCCTTAAGAACGATCCTATTCATCATATCGCCTCCAGACATCCTACACCCTTGAATTGAGGACGAACAAACTCACGAATGCGTCTATCTGCCACCTTACGGGCACGAACCACACGACCGTGGACAGCACACGACACACAGTACTGCTGCTTGATGTACAGCTTAGGGAGAGTGTACTCTAATCCATCATTCTCCACCTCATCAAAATCTACGCTCGTAAACCGAAGCGTCACGAATATCTCTCTGAGAGGAAGCATCAACGATGTTTCTCACTTGGAAACGCTTAATCGCCTTATCCTACAAACCTTACAAGAAACACACTACTACACACCTTTCCAACACAACGGAAGCAGTGAGTGCATCTCACGGGGTTCACATGACCTCTTCCCTTCTTTGAACGTCCATGGTTTCTATCCTTCGGTTAATCACCAACTCTTCATAAACAAACTCTCCAAATACACCAATTCGTGGAACAACTACTTACCTACGTTTGAAAGGCATGCTTGACTAAAATCGATGTCTGTGGCAAACACAACTGGAAGAAGAAATCATGGTTTCAACTAGGGACCCTAATTATAAAAGGGGTCTAGGATTCATTAATCACCCTTTATTCTCTATTTAATTCCCTCTATTGGGACGTTTCTATCTCTATTGATTATTCATCAAGAAGGAAAGCTGATTGCAAACAAAGATCGAAAACTACATAACCATATTGTACACAATTCAAGAATCAACTCAGATCTTACCGTCTTGTTGATTGTCTGGAATACACAGAAGACACAGTCTACACTCATAACACCTCCACAATCATACACTCCGAGGACGTAATGCATCATCCTCCTGTTTCAAAATATCAATCAAATGCTCTCCGTTGATATAGATAGAGCCTTTATCGGTTTCATATTCACTGATCATTCCAATCAGCTCTCGAATCACCTTAGGAAGTTCCTTCACTTCCTTCTCCAACTGCATCTGTCTCCTCAGACTACTCCTCACCTCCATTCTCAACACTCACTATTTGTTGCTATTCCGCTTATCTGTATATCGTCTTGGGTCCTTCAGCAACACATCCAATTCCTCCTTCAGCTGAAGCAGACTCTCACGACGATTGATCAGAGTCACAATGGGTTCCAACTCTTCCTTCGCCCCAACCACTCGCTTATACAACTGATTGTGCTGTTCAAACACATCCATCGAGAACTGGTCTTTCTTTCATTCCATCCACACACTCTTACCTTCAGGTACACTCAGCAGAGACAAGTCCCATGTATCCAGAATACTGCTGTAGTATCGAACGAACTCAATCACATCTACATCAAACCACATCCTCTCATCTACTATTGATGTCTGCACGCAGACTTGGAATCAACACACGAAGCTTCGAACCCACCTCCTCATGCAATGATAAGATATACTGTTGATACTACAATCACATCACACTTTCAGCTCTACATAAGCAATCGCATCATTCGAAATAGAAGCAGTATAGCTAGCCAGAAAGGAATCCATGTCCTCTCGTGGAGTCTGAAGGAGTTCCCATAACCCTTCAATTTCTATAATATATTGACTGACTGTCTGTTGTCTGTCTTTCTATTTGTAATATCCTTCTCTATATACTACAATCAACTGATGAAGGTCCTCAGCTCGATCTTTCATTTGATTCACCATAGCTGTTGTGATGGGCAAATCCTATTAATCACTCACGAATCCATCACAGACTCCTTCAGTTGACAGAATAATCTTATCCACACTATTATCTGTGTTCTGGATAGTAATTCCAAGAGTAGCATAGAATCGTTTCATTTGCTCTCTTAATTCCCTTGTCTTTTCAGTTCTATTAATCTATACTTTATTCAGTTTTACTGTAGTATACTTGCAAATTTTCGACCACTCTCACCCGGTCTTCTAGGAACATCATATTCTTCTCCAACAGGAAGTCATCAGGATTAGAAAATATCTCTTCTACTGGCTCTCCCAACTGTTCATATATACTGCGTAATACTCGTAGTTTCTCTATTACTTCCACACTGCGGCGAGCATACTTCTTAAACATCAACTACACAGTAACAATCATACAGATACCAATTCTTCATGAGTATTTGTTGCAATTTCTAGTATTTGGCTAAGCGATTTGGATTTACGCTTATCAATACCATTTTCGTCATTCCATACCTAAATTGTCATGAACATTATGGATGTTAAGTACCAAATCCTCACGGAACCCAAGTTTACTACATAACTCAGCAACTGCCTTCTCTTTCGTCTTGATACGAAGTTCCATCTCTTTTTTGTTCTATGAATGAGACCTAATGAGAAATTATGACTTCTAACTCGCTATCATAAATCGAATTCAAGTAATTGGTTACAGCATCAACTGAACCATTCACAATTTTGGTTTTCAACTCATTACGCTTACTATCAGAGAAGACACCGATTTGATCCCACAGTTTACATAAGTTTATAAATGACTGTTCAATGTTCTCCTGGATCGTTATCAGTTCATCACCGAAGTTATCTAGGATTTCCATGTCTCTGATTCAAGTAATCTATGTTGTAAATCCAAAGAGTATGTGTATATTTGGAATCTCCTGAATGTCACTATTTCATTTATTAGTAGATTTAAGTGAACATTTGTTGACATTGCTTTCGATGCTCTCTTAATCCAATAAAAGTACTCAATTATTTTGTTTCCACAGCCTATACAACAAGAAATTAGTTACATAAGAATGCAATTAATCGTGATACTTATTATGGATTGTCCAATAACTTTCTGATGCGAATAACGATAAAGAATTGAGTGATTATATGTTGTAACCAAATATGTTTCCCCGTTTCCCCATTTATGAAGGATCGATTATCTCAGTAACTAGTGTGAGTCTAGCAAGTTGAGTTTCACTGGCGATGAATAATACTGCTGTGCTTTACAATGACGGTTCAAATCATCATTTCATCTCTTATTAACAGATTGGACTCAGGTCTTCAGTCACATCTCCCCTTATGCTCTTGGATTTATTGGAATTGCTTGTGGTCTTGCCTTGTCTGTTGTTGGAGCTGCTTGGTAGGTTTTCAACAAAAGGGTTATTTCTAGGGGCATCTGGACTGCTGCCTCCACTTTGATGGGTGGATGTGTGAAAGCACCCAGAATTCGATCAAAGAACCTGATTAGGTTTCAGTTGTATTCTCTGTTCTGAAGTGTAGTATCATTTTCTGTGAAGCAAATGCCATTTACGGAATTATCATTGCCGTGATTCTGATCAATAAGATGTCAGCAAACGGTTATGATGCTAACCACAATTGGGATCCAAACTTCGATTTCAACACTCTGTACTTCGCTGCTTATGCTGTATTCAGTGCTGGACTGAGTGTGGGTTTATCGAATGTGACGAGCGGGTTTGAAGTAGAGAGGTGGAAATGATGTGTAGTCTTTCTGTTGGCATTTGTGGATCGAGTTGCGCTTTGAGTGATGCCCAAAATGGATCACTGTTCTCCAAGATGCTGATTGCTCAGATTTTTGCTTCTGCTCTTGGAATCTACGGTATTATTGTCGGTATCATCATCAGTAACATGGGAGCATTCCCTAAGTGAGGTTTCCTTTGTACATTTACTGTCTTTGTTAAACAACGAAGGATACAATTATACACTTACAATATTCGAATTCTTCTTCTGTTGTTGTTGTTGTTGTTGCTGTTGCTGCTGGAGAGCGATGTTCATTGATCGCAGTTCTTGAACAACAAGCAGATCACTTGTCCCTTCACTTCATTCTCATCTCTTTCACTCACGAATCAATTCGTCATTTATGTAGTTCTGCGCACGCATTATTATTGCTAAGGCCTCACTCTCATTGAACACTGTCCAGTGTACAGCTTCAGGAGGCAATTCTGGCTTCTTCATCGGAGTCATCAGCCTAGTGTCAAGAATATAACAAACTATCTTCATAGGATATAGTTGATACAGATACTCTGTAGGCTCATTGAACACAAACTCGTCATAGAATTCATTCACAACAGGCTATAACTGAACAGGAAACATCATCCAATACAACATTCTCTTTGCTAGGTTCACCATTGAAGGGATGCAACTTCAGAAAGTGAGTAAAGATCACAGGCAACTCAGCATCGTTCTTGAATTCCACTTTCACTTCAATTTCAAACTCACCCCAGCCCTGTTCACGCACTTCAAAAGGGAACTGCGTAATCACTATCTCACACTTTCAAACAATTACCCACCTCGTTGATTTTGACGGAAACTAGCATGAAGAGTGAATGTTACTGCTTTGATAAAGGTTGACAAATCCTCTCCATTCACTCCTCGAATATAGGCTATTCATCATTTCACTTCTCCAATATGTACCCTTCCAATCATACATATTGCTTTGTTGCTGACTATTCCCCAACCACCAAGAAATCGAACCATGCACAAATGGAACAACAATCTTATCTTCAATCTAATCCAGTCATTTCTACATGAGTTCCCTCTTTCCTTTGCATTTTTTGAATCAGATACAAAATAGAGACTATTTATGTCAACAAACAAATCACTTCGCATTACTATCAATATACTTGTAAAGACATAGATAAGCACTATGAGCTTCACTGCCTCCCTTCAGCTCTCGAATACGCTGTTTAGTCACACTGCTCACCTTGTCATCATCACACTTATACCACTTTCCCTTCTGTTTGATCCATCCCACATAATGTCCTCCCTTCACTGAACTTCCCTACACTTTATTCTCTCTCCCTTATCTCACCATATGAGACACAATTCCAATCAACTCATAGAATCCAGCAAAACCCACAGGCATTGTGGAAGATACTTTGATCGGTGCCATATCCTCCAGAAGCGATTGCAGAATCCCATCTCGAATGTCCTTATTCTCACGATACTCCTCCACACACGATCCATACTCCTCACTCTCCAGCACATTCCGCACTTCCTACACATCACTCTCCTCACTCACTCACACATTCAGCGAGTGTTGCAACTCACTTGTGCAACTATCCCGAATATCATAACGGAAGGGGAACTCAACCGCTCGCATGATCTTACAAGCAATTCCTCCTTCTTCTGAATCACTCAATTCCTTCCAATAGAACCTCATGAACTATCACTCACTCTCTCCCCTTATTCTCACCTCTACACACAAGTACTTGGGCAGACTGTTGATTTCCATCTTCTTCTCCCACTTCACTGTACGACCTAACAGATCTGAGTGCTTCTCTACCTCTCCCACCAGACCCAGCTTCACTCCCTAGTCATCACTCACTCAACCATTCATCACTTGATACATAAAGTTCACTTTCTCATCATCATTCACTCCTCCTCGGATATTACAGTACAGCTTGTTCCCAGTCTCCTCCGTAGTGTAGGTCTCACCCGACTCACTACAATGATAAGTGCACCGATATCCGATCTCGAATAGATCCTTCATCAAATTCGATTGAACATCGCGATGTTTAGTTGGCAGCACAACTGACAGAGCATTCAACAGATAGGAATAGAACTCCTCAGCATCCTATATCTCACCTCATTCATTCATTCTCACTTGTTGTTGATATAATCCTCGTTCTCTCTCACCAAAGGTCTCATTTCGACGAATCTCCTAACTATCACTTCAATCACTCACTCTCACATTCACCAAACCAATTGGTTTCACTGCAGAAAGAGAACTGTCCATCTCCTCGAAAGTCTTCTTCAACTCACCTGCTAAGGCTCCAGGAGTTCCGTGACTCGAATCAACACTAACCACACTCTTTACACCTTCCTCCAACTCCGGAATCTTATGAAGAACCTGAAGAACAGAATTCGCATAACAAGTGTTCCCAAGATTTATCAGTCCTGCAGGTGGCAGAATACCACTTCCTATTGCAGTAGAAGCACTCAGAGTCTCCACAAACTGATGACCTACTCTCAACAACACCCTCTATTCACACCTGTCACGTTAGCAATTGCCTCATTCATCGAACCGAACAGAATGAAGGAGCAAAAGTCAGGAGACTGAGAAGGAACAAAGACATACGAATCCTGAAGAAATCCCTTCCACAGAGCATTACAAATTATGTTCTGTTTTGCTACTGGTAGTTCTGTTCTTCAACAACAAAACACACTCTTACGTGTTAACTTCTCGACACGCTTCTTGAACTCAAGA
>JANPWN010000199.1:0-73224 GCA_027406425.1 Blastocystis sp. subtype 8
TTGTCGAGAGAATGAACAACTTCCACAAGAAGTGGATGGCCAGATACCAATAAACGTTACCAGATTATCGCAAGTGTTTCTGTTTGTTTTATACTGTTGCTGAGTACGTATGGAACGTGATCTGGACGTCAGGTCTTCGGATTTGTCTTTTAATGGTGATGATGCACCCAAGTATTCTGTCGACAAGTATACCCAATGGATTCATGATCAGTATTTAAATGCAGAGGATTCCAATGTGAATCGAGTGACGGATTCTGTGTTCCGGGTGCTTTTGATGTTCTATGGAGGCAGATCCATTTCTGACAAGGAGAACTTCTTAATTCTCACAGATTGTGTCCTCAACTATATTTCGATGATTACAGACAGGTTGGTTCTCCTGTCTACCCTTTTTGATGAATTAATTGGCACTCAGCTAACAGATTCGCTTATTGATCCTTTGATTCGGGTTGTCTTGATAATTCTCTTTGACTTGTAGACACTGCATCATTTTTTATCAATTCAAACAGATCCCACAAATTCATTTCTTCAAAAGCAATTGACTTTGTGTGTGAATCGGATTCAGCAATCGTCTAAAGTGAGTGAAGTCATTTTCTCGATTCGATTTCTCACTGTTGTTTTTGAAGTCAACCCCAGTAGTGTCTCCATTCAAACCATTCAATGCTTTCCAGGATTACTCTTCCCTCGACTCATGAATGCCTCAAACCAAATGCAGTCTCATATTCTGCTTATGGTCAAAACTCTCCTTCTCTCGCAACAGTCTCTTGGTCGTTCATTTATCTTCTCCATTCTCTATACACGTTGCAAAGAGCTATTTCGTCCTCATGTGGATTCTCTCAAAGTTCCTTCCCTTGAGGCCATTATTCAGCAAAACCTGGAGATCAATAGTTCTCTTAGGGATCTCTCAGGCCATGAAGAGTCGTTGGCACTCATTCGGGGATATCTGAATGTGATTGTGATTGGATGTGAGTGTTGTCCTGAAGAGATGAAGACACATGCTGAAGACTGTTTGAAACACATGCTTTGCTGTGCTTACTTCCATCATATTGACATTCTTCGTTCCTTCCTTCATGCCATAAGAGCCATTGTATCGCTTGATGTCATCTCTACCAATATCATTCAGCAACAAATGTTCAGATATTCATTGATTATCATACATAGATTACCACTAGTTATGTCCTTTTTGAATCCTATCTATACTCGACCTTACGCCGTTATCACCTATAGTTGTATTCTGTACCATCGACCTGATTGTCTCGTTGAGTATAATCGTGTTGCCCAGATTATTCGGGACTTCCTCTCACCTTCAAAGTAGGAACTCGATTGTATGCAATGAGATAAAGAAGAGATATTTTTGGAGCGTTTGGATTAGTAGCTATTTCTGACTTGCTTTCGGTTACCCCTGAAATGACTAAGTTTTTGAAGCATGAATTACCAACGGTTCCTTTTTTACAGTGACTTCATTTCTAGATTCTAAACCTTCCTCTCAGTGTGATTCTTGTTCAAACTCTTTTACTGAGTTTATCCTATGAACCCAAGTCTCGTAGCTTAACAGAGGGTTTGATTGATGTGCTCATCAGAGGGTGTGAAGATACTCATATGGAGTAGGTCTATCTGTATGGAGTGAATCATAGAGAGAATCAGTTACTTGTATTATGGCTGTTATTGGAATTACCATTTTCATGTGTAAAAGATAATTCTCAAATAAAGTCCCTATTATTACATCTCTGTACCAGTTCGCAATCATCTATTCGACAAATGGCCTTGCTGGCTCTTACAAAAGTCATTGAGTTCATTCTGGATTATTTCTAGTATTTTGCCTCTTCATCAGATCTCTTTGAGCATGTGTGTTGGCTTACCACGGGAATGATCGATGATGCTACCATGTTGACTGCTGCTATAGCCCTACGAGAGTGGATGACTTGTCATTCGCTTCAAGTAGAAACACTTAAAACTTCCTTATGGATGGCATTCTCATTATTTATTCTCAATAGTCCTCCTTCTGTTCTCCTTACTCTTATTCCGATACTTCCCTCTCTTCTCTCCTTCTCTCCTTCTCATCTTCTTCAGTTAATTCATACAGTTCTTGTACGTACTACTTCCTCTCTATCACAAACTCTCTCACCTCACATTCGTTCTCAACTCCTCTTAATAATCGCTTCTCTCTTCCATCACCTTCCTTCTCTCCTTCATTCTCAGGCCCTCCATGTCTGGACTCTTCTTTCTCGTCTCTCTCTTAATCGAACGCGGATTCTCACTCTCATCAATCTTCATACCCTCACTCAAGTCCATGCAGCCATTCCTATGGAGGAAGAGTGTTGGTGTGATGAATCTCTTCTCCAGCAAGTTTCAACTCTTTTGGAAGAAGCCATCAATGACAAAAATGTGGCTGTTTTGGGTAAAGAAAAAGTTGCAGAAATCCTCATTCTTTTGAACTTTGTGGAGTGTATTATTCCGGACCTTCAGTTAACAGAAACAGGAAGTCGCATGGTTCCTTCTATAGTACATTCTCTTCTTCTCTTAATCTCCTTCATACCATCACCTTCTCCTAATCCTGTTCCATCTCCTTCCTCTCCACTCACTTCATTGTTAGTAGAAGCCCAACACAATGCTCTCGTGAATTCTCCTTCGATCTTGCCATTTACATCACTAATTCTCTCATATTCACATACTCTCTCTCACTCCCTCGTCATTATGGATTCTCATATTCATTTTACTATTCTCTCACCACCCATATTTGTATTCACTTCTATTTATTCACCATCTCTCTCTCTTATGGATACTTCTGCTACACATTCACCAGACTCACTTGTTACTCCAGTCATGGAACTGACTTCACAACTCCTTTCTCTTCTCTCCCTCCCTCATTCATTCTCTTTTCCTTGCAAGTAGTTTTTATCTCTCATCTCAAGTCTAGACAATCGATCATATTATCACCAAATCATCCAAATAACCGATATGCTCAGTATCTTGCTATCATCACAAGACTCAAGCATAAATCACTCTCTAAAACGACAATCCTTTCTGATATCCACGAAGTGAGCCCTATTTATTCTCTTTCCTTTAGTCACTCATTCGTCAATGTCTTCTCTCTTTACAATCATCTATTATAGCGAACCAACAGATTTTACAAGTGATTCAAGATATCACATCTCTCCTTACACCTTCATCTTCACACACCAGTCTTCTAGTAGAAGTAGTTACTACTCTTTGTAAGCATATTCGCCAACACGAGTATCATGTTAATTTATTTCTAAGATGTCTTCTATTCTTCCAGTCACTTTGTGAGAAGCAGGAAGCGTGTATTATTCAAACGATGAAGACTCTCTTCTCCTCAGTTATTGTCTACTGGAAGACGGCGCTCAATCCTATTCTCGACTTGGTTAAGAAATGCCAAAAGTTCCCTGATTTTCCAGTACATCATGGGATCATTCTTCATCAATTATTCTTCATATTATATGATGATATATTCAGTGATCTCGATGAAGCCATGATAGTCATCCTTCTCACACTACTCAATTGTAGGTTCTATTACACCTTCATCAGACTGTTAATTCTCTCCAGTTGTATCTTCATCTCCTTCTTCCCGCCCTTCGATTCTTCATCATCGCCAATAATACAAATATTCCCGCGGTTCTATTGAGTGTGAATCTCTTAAAGGAAATTGCTGTGAAGCTTGAGGTTCTGGACTATGTGAGTGAGATGACAGATCTGGCGTATGAATGTGTAACAGAAATTGATAATTGTCTCGTTCCCGATGTCTTGGATGTTCTCTGTATTCTCGCTGTAAAAGTTAATAATCATGAAATGAAAGGGGATAAAAGTGTGGAAATCCAAATATCGAATCGATGTTTTCAGTCTCTGATGACAGAGACTTCAGATTCAAAGTCCTCACATAATCAGTTCGTGGTAGTAATGAATCCATTGGCCCCAAAAAGAGCTAAGAATGAACCTGTCTATACATCTCTATTTCATCCAACTCTCTTGACTGAGTCTGGAACACTGGTCTGTTCCCCACTTCGTCTCTTCATTTATCGCGTTCTTGATGATTTTTTTATGTTAATGCTTAATGAACACCTCTCACATCCTACCCTACTCACTGTGCGAATAGCGGTATGCGATGCTTATTCACTTGATGCTTAGATGGCTGAAGGGAGTACACATATCTCCTTACGATATGTCAATCATCTAACACAAACACTTGAAGCATTCCGATCCCTGACATCAGTGAGGGATGTAAGCATGATTGGGTCTATCTTCTCTTCTTGTCAGTCCAGCCGAGAAGATTTATCTCCTTCTATCCAAACTGTTTTTGAGAGCACGGATGAATCATTAACCATATCTAATCCTTCACCTTCACAGTGTGTCCATTCTATTCAAGCACTCCTTCCATCCGATTCCTTATCTCTCTCACAAGTATGTATGGTTGATACTTTATCTCCTATAGGAGGAATGGGAAGCCTGGGTTCAACAAATTCAGAGTCTTATTGTATCCTTTGTCTGTTCCGCATTTGTACCTCAATTACGCACACTAGCTCGTTTCATTCCTTCTCTGATGGATTCACTCTTCCTTCCTTCCTTCTTCTATCTGTGGGTGTCTCTGCCACCAACAGAACTCCATTCTCTTAGAGAGACCTTTACTCAACTCATTACTCACTCGAATTTCCCGCTTTCTCTCTATTTCATACCGATCGCTATACAAGCCTCAATTCTAGAATGGACTATGAGTCCTCTCCAAATTCCCTTTCCCTTTCCTTTCTCTCCTCTTATTCATGCATGTGAATTCCTTCACTTCAGTGAGTCGGGAGTCCGATTCTTTGAGTACGTAATTCATCACCATTATCCTCTGGACACCTCGATTATTCCTGAGGTAATGAGTATGTATTCCCGACTCAACGCTACACCTCGCTCTCTCTCCCTTTTCCATCTTCTAGAATGCCCTTCAGATCTCAGTGATGGATTGTCTCTGTTCTCTCCCAGTGTTGCTGCTGAGCAAGCACAAGAAGTGATGATTAAGTGTGTGGAAGTGATGGGTGATTGGCAGTACGCAAAAGGTTTCTTCAAAACAAGGCTTGAGGAAGGAGATACTCAAGCTAAAATGAATCTTCTTCGGGCATGTTTTAATCTCGATGACAACTCGGAAATATTGAGGATTTGTGCCAATGAAACGGATCCTTCTATTACTCAATTTCGTGTTGCTGTGATGTTGAATCGATTTCAGTTTGATGAAGTACTGAAGACAACACGTGCTATGCATTATAAATTCCCTGTGGAAGCCGATACAACGAGTTCAACACTGCGATTACGCTTCTTTCTCACTATCAGTGCAGTGATTACTCAGCTCCATGATAAGCAAGAGAAGTTGGCTCAAAGTACCACTGAACGCGCAATTCATACTTTTTCACAGGTCTATATGCGGTCTTTACGTCATGCTGATGTCAGTACCTATTCTTCGCAACCTTATCTGGCTCTTCTATCTCTTCTAAAACAAACGCTCACACATTCACTCTCAGTCAACCAAATGGCAAGAATAGTCAAAGTTTTAGCAAAGGAAAATTCGAATTCCATTAAAAACTGGTTCGATATTTTGGTATTCCAGAAATCGTTAGCTTTTTGTCTTCGTGACCAAATCCAATCGTCTGTGGAATTACCACACTGTTCATTTCACCTTCAACATGTGCCAAAGGAAACTCTCAGTGAACGAAGTAATCAGTTCCGTGGTTATTTCAACATACTGAAACAACAAGGGAATGATCATGCACTTATTCGTATTGGATATGCATGGAGCAAGCTGTTACTGATGGAAGGACAGGAGAAAGAGAGTGTAGGTGTGCTGAAGGAAGTGCGAGAAGTGTGTGAGAGAGTGGATGATGAAGATGGAATAACAATTAAGCAGAAATGTGAGAAGCGATTAACCGAACTCACTGCCTCCCCTCCAAGTTGTAAATCTCTTTCAGTGTCTGAGATATGGTGTGAGATGTTAATGAGGGATTGGAGTGATAGTCCAACAGAAGAGAAGGGGCAAGTAATACTCTCACAATTGATAGAAGCATTTCGTGGTATTAATGAGATTGCTTCAGTGACTCACTACCACTTCATTTACATTCTGTTTGAACTCTTAACTCATTATTCATTCTCCATTCACACTCAGTTCTCACTTCCATCACTAACCCCCATTTTTCCTCTTCTCATTCATGCATTACCCTCACTTCAGTCACCTTCAATCACTTCTCTTCTCTCTCTGATTTCATCAAACAAAGAGCTCGCTGCTAAGTTCCTACTGATGCTGTTGGCTCAAGAAGAAATTCTTGATCCTGTGCTGATGGGTACTCTTCAGCGACGTGTTCCCAATCTTGTAATCGAAGCTGAGATGGTGAGTCGAGAACTCCGATCAATAGCAGATTCAAAGCTAGTCAGAATAGGAACATTTTTGGATGACATAACTCTTACTGATTCGTGGACAGATTATAATCGTGAGGATTTCGAGGTATTGTTACGTGGTCCGAATGTGATGCCTTTGGATGAAGAAATAACGAGGGAACTTACTCTACGTCTCCAAATGAATTGGACAATTTCGGATGTATTTTTGTCATTCTAAACTGAGAGATAGATCCAAATGATTTTCGATAGTGTTCAGCAACATTCAGGGACGTTGCTAAGTAATTACTCACCCAAACTCATTCTTCTCCATCATTCTGATTTGTATCTTGGTCCTGTAGGTTGATGGAGGATATTTCTATAATAGGCCAAAATTGAGTCATTTGATAGAAAAGTGAACCTCACTCCAAATCATGAGATTGTGCTCACAGTTAACTCGTCGACTGGTTCTTCTCTCTACCGCATTCATCGCTCAGATGATGCGGAGACTTTGATTCAACTTGCTGGTATGGATGGATATCTCTCTCTTATTCTCCATAATCCACTTATCCTCACATCCGCAATTGCATTCTCTCCATCACACTGTCTTCTCCTGACAAGTTCAGACTCCGTCAACATGAAACGCATGTATGATAAGTGTCTTAAAGAACTCAAGGCTATTCCTGGAATTCCAAAAACTGTCGATATTTCAGGTATATATACAATCAACGTATTATAGTTAGAATGGGTCTGGAGCTATTATTTGTGGCATAGTAGTGAAACGAGTGTCGATTGGTTTGAAAACAGTACGATCCTATGTAAATCTGTTGGTGAAGTGTCTGTGATGTTGGGAATGAGTGGAGGAAGATTCGATGTATCCTATTTACTGCTCTTAAAGACAAGTCGTGTTTTGATTGATAACTATGTGAAGTGTTTGACGAGTGGGGATGAAGGTGTAAGTGGTGATGAGGGAAAGGATATGAAGTGTATATGCTTTGGAGATAAAGCTATTATAGAAGACACTAAGAAACGAATATGTGAATTACTTAATAAGAAACAGAATGAAGTGTTACGCTGTGTTCGATGTGAATTGTATGGACAGTTTGATCTTATTCATCGATTCGAGAAACACATCAAGTTACTTTAGCTAATTATTTGTTAACAAACACATTAGAATACATTACGTTGTTTCGAATTCAATACTTGAATTAATGAACAACACTGACACACCCTCTGACTACAAGGAGCCCCACATTTTTCACATCGCGTTACTGCGGGTCTCTTCCTGGATGTGATTTCTGTGGGTTTCAACCACTCTAATCATCACTCCATTCGCTCTTTCTAACGATTTGTTTCAATTATATTTGATACAATTTCTGGTCGGATCAACTGAGCTTTTGCTAGGAACTGTCTCACTACATCAGAACCTCTCGACTCACTTACTGTTTCCACGATAACCAAATTTCGCATAGGTACATTCTATAGAGAAGTAAAGAAGTTTCTTGAAGTGGGCATAGAGAACAATCTCTTTCTGATAGCACATTCTGACATTAACGGATTCCTCAATTCTTACTTCAATGGTTTACATCGAGGAACAATTGTAGTGTCTTCTGTAGTATTTGTACGTGTTAACCGGTTGATATCACCTCGAAAGAGATTCATGATCACTATTATCTTAGATTGAATACCAAATATACCTGTTTCTGCATTGTCATCAGCATTATGACCTGTTGCTATTAAATCTGCTTTGCTTCGTTCTGCACCAATATTCAGTGCCTGACGACGAAACACCCCACAGTAACTACAGGCTTTGGTAAAACCCGTACTATCACAAGTTTGAAGCACGATCTCATCCATTGTATATCCAAACAATTCCTATTCTCATTAACTCAACAGAGCTTCAACTTTATAACTGTATATCTGTAGAGGGAGTTGGTAATCGATGGCGTTCTGTTTTACTGTTTCTAATGATCCATCACGATAACCGACTATTCCTTCATCGATTGAAAGTAAAAATAAATCAAGCCCATAGTCATATCGCCTATTCAAGGTGGCAAGAACATAAGCAAGAGTTGTGCTGTCTAGAGTCGAATACCATCAATTCGTTAAACCTTTTCCTCCAGAGGCCCCAATTGCTACTCGTTGTCCTCTCTTGAACATTTCTTCTTTCATAATAGTTTCATGAACTTCTGTTTCAAACATTTCGAAGAAGCAATCCTTGCAAACACGTTGACCTGTCTTGGGACGTCTTATTGTAGCCTAATGTCAATCAAAATATTAGTATCATTACATTTTTAATGCCACAGTGTTCACAAAGATTCCTTTTCATAATTCTGAATTTCAACAAACAAGTTTCATTTACGGTTCAGATGCTTTAGGTTGCCTAGGTCTTTTTGGTTTCGTTGCAATTACGATTCTTGTAGGTGCTGCAGTTGGTTTTGGTCTGGGACCCTGTTTAGGAGCAGGACTTAGTTGAGGAACTGGACTCAGTTTAGGAGCAGGACCCTGTTTAGAAGCAGGACCCTGTTTAGGAGGAGGACTCAATTGAGGAGCAGGATTCTGTTTGATGGTCGATTTAACACTTGTATCTGATTTAGTAGATGATAAAGGTGTTGATTTAGTTGATTTTCCTACCACTAGTATCAGATTAGGTTTAGTAGGAGCTTGAGTACCAGGAGTAGGCTTGACAGAACCTTGAGTATTTGAAACTGACTTAGCCGGCAGTTTAGTGTCTGGAGTTGATTTAGCTGGGACCAGAGTAGGAGTCGATGTGGCAGGTACTTGCCTGTGAATACGTGCTGGACGAGAAGAGTTTGTAACCTTTGCTGTTGGTTTAGGATTCGAACTCGATTCCGTTTCATCAGACTTCAAATCACTACTAATCTGCCCAAGAGCTCTTCGTTCCATCTCCTTATCTGTATAGTTAGCTGCTTGGCTCCTAATCTCTTTCATGATTGTTGCTTTATTTCGTCGTCTTACTGGTTTTGCTTTCGCTAATAGCTCTTCTTTCTTCTTTTGAAATAGCTCTTCCCATTCTTTGGAATGTACTTTCTGAGGTTTCATTGTTGCATTCACCTTCTCTAAGAACTGTGCCAAGACAGGATCATCCTCATCCTCTACTAGATCAGATGACTTTGATTTCTGTTCCATATCTTCAGGATTCGATATTGACTTCTATCAATTCAATTTCCAATTCATCTGATACAGTTTCATTTTCTAAGAATAATAGATAATCAGGATCCTCTTCAAGAGAAGAGGACCGAGCTGGCCGAGCCTCAGTCATCATTTGATAAGGTGAGAGAATAACAGATATCTTTTCTATAACATCAAACAGGGTATAGAAGAAAACGAGGAGAGTTCTGAAGGGACTTTCGATCAAATGCTTTCACTAACCGTTTTACTGTGTCTTCGTTATTCACGGAAAGGTAACAACGAGAGTAGGAGAGAGATCTACATATTATAGTTGCAGATTATCTCAACAGTTGATTTCCCTGAACATAATAAAGGAGTTCATACTGCTGATGACACTCAAATCCTTCCTTGGCTAGCAATTCTTGAAGTACACCAACCTTCATTGTTGGAGGTAGTAATCGGATGCATATCTTCCTGGAAAAAGGAATATTTGTCTGTGATGGCATTTGGATTGTTCTAGGAGTTATATTCGTTTTGGAATTCCAAATGTCAAACCATTTTTGAGTGCTTATTTGGGGCATGACGCATAATGTCGTTTATTCACTTTTAACTTCATTCGAGGAATTTGAGTGGTAAGTAGTTCTTCTGAGGTTCAGGAAAGCACTTTAATATCAGCCACTGGTTTACTTTTTCCACCAGTGTCTTTCATGCAAGTGCAAGAGTGGTGTTTGTGATATTAGCATGATGTTAATTTCCATTTGAACATCAGTTCTTGGTGTTCTTCGTTGGAATCCATTTATGTCATGTCAGTCCACTTACGTAGATGTAGAGAGTATTGAATGTTTGTTTGAAGTATTGCAAATACTCACATCCTAAATTACTATCAAAGTACTCTCACAAACAAATCATTTATTCCGATCATTGAAACGTAAATAGATCTGAAGAAGATCTGGGCTTGTCCGTGCTCTTACAACTGTGAGAGCATGTAACAGGTGAGCTTGATGTACTGCTTCAGCATCGATGTTCTCGTCTAATGCCTCCATGGATGCTTCAGTACATACAGCTGCTAACTCCGCACCACTGTATCCTTCCGTTTTTTCTGCAATTTCTTTTACCAATACATCGTCACCCAGAGGAATTGCTTTCAAGTGGACATTTAGGATCTTCTCACGAGCTTCCAGATCTGGTAAACCAAGAAAGATATGTGTATCGAGTCGACCTGGTCGAAGTAATGCAACATCAAGCAAATCAGGTCGATTCGTGGCAGCAATCACCAAAACCTATCAGTGAATCATCTATTAAATAATTGCTCTCTTTAACATATGAATTCCATCTAATTCAGTAAGGAATTGACTAACAACACGTTCCGTCACACCACTACTACTACTTCGAGCACTCTGAGATCATCCCTCATCCTCACTCCTACGGCAAATGCATCAATCTCATCGAAGAAGATCACACAAGGAGCACTTAAACGAGCTCTTCGGAATACTGTCGCTAGAGCTTGCTCACTCTCTCCTACATATTTTGAATAGAGCTCTGGTCCCTTCACAGAGATAAAATTCATATTGGCTTCTGTCGCTACAGCCTTTGCCAACAGTGTCTTTGAACAACCTTTCAATCAACTCTTATCACATTCTCTACCTGGAGGTCCATACAATAACACTCCTTTTGGGGGATTGATGCGAAATTGAGCGAGTTTCGCTGCGTATAACATGGGCCACTCAATCAATTCTCTCATTTTCATTTTCACGGATTCTAATCCTCCAATATCACTCCAATGAATATTTGGTGTCACCACAGTAATCTCTCGGAGAGCCGAAGGTCGAATTCGTGGGAGAGCGCTCTTCACATCATCAATGCATCTATGTTGAAACCACTAACTTTTCTTACAGAGAGAGATCCGTTCGACGGCCTTCCAATACCTTCTGATCCATAGCTAGTAGTGAGGCTTCGGTGAAGAGTAGTCGGAGATCCGCTCCAGTGAAACCATTGGTATATGAAGCAATCCACTCTCGATCTGTTTCTGTGAGGCGATGAGGAAGTGATCGCAAGAGTACCTAGGATTGGATACATGACTCAATCATACCTGAATGATTGATTTCTTCTCTTCCACTGTTGGTACCTCTATTTCAATCTCGCGATCAAATCGTCCAGGTCTGCGTAATGCAGAATCGAGTGCATTTGGTCTAGGTTCAATCCATCTCTCCTATCAATACCTGTTAGTAGCTCCGATTACCACAACACGCTCACTGATTTCATCAAACAAGGCAAGGAGGAGTGAGCAGAGACGAGCACTCGTGGCATTGACTGTCTCTCGAGAAGGGCACAAAGCATCTATTTCATCAAGAAAAATAATAGAGGGAGAGGCGAGTTTAGCCTGATTGAATAGATCTGTCAGTATGCGCTCGCTCTCACCAAGATATTGAGACAGTAATGCGGCGATGTTGGTAGTGAAAAATGCAGTATGGAAACAAGAGACCAAAGAACGGACTAAAAGAGTCTTGCCTGAACCTGGAGGCCCATACAACAACACTCCTTTCGGAACAATGATATGGAGCTCTTTATACCGAGAGGACATAAAAAGGGCCGAATTCAAGATTTCTTGTAGTTGTTGTTTTGGACCTTCTAAACCACCAACAAGTTGATTAATCGAAGTTGGGGACGAAGTATATTGTTCTGGAGACGGAGTGCTCGAATCATCCTGGAAGAGAAACTGTATTTGTGTACTGTAGTTGACATGACCAATCAGAACGTTTTCTTTTGTATCCATTTCAGGAGGCAACTGAATTGTAAGATCTGTGATCATGCCTCGAATCGTAACCTATCTATCATAAGCAATATCAATAAATCACTCCCATATATGAGAACAAAACACTCTGTCCTTTCAACACATGCATCCCAATCATAGTCATGAGGACTGTGTGAATAAAGTCTTGGTTGCTGTTAGTTGTAGCTCTATCCCTGTTAAACCGATCAAGCTGCTTTCGACTATAGAATAACTAGTTCTTAGCGTGGAATAGAGACATACCGAAATGGACAGATGATCTGCATCAGACACAATGGAATTTGGAGCTAGACGATAGACAGTAACAGGTATAACATCCATCGATGGGGAGATACAACGAAAAAGAGTTTCCGAACATAGAACTTCTGTTTCCTTGAGCCCCTTCATCAACTGGACTGATGCAGCTGCATTATTAAGGCGCATTGACGAACCTACTTGCAAGGAGCTTCTTTTCTTCCTTCATTGTCCGCACAATTACTGTATCACCATATTTTAATGCACATCGGATCATAGAATTCTTTGAAACCCATAGATAAGGAACATTTCCTGCAACTTCGCCTCCATCGTTCAGATTTGCTGTCGCAGTAAACGAAAATGCAATCTTTTCCACTTTGACGGCTGGTTGTCCAACTGACTCCTTTATCTTCCCTTTCTCAGATATGCCTTTCTTATTCGCTACTGCAGATGTTCTCTTTGGGGGCATACTGAGAATGTGAAGATAAGAATGACGAGCACAATTCTTTTACAGAAGATGAGTAAGTATTATCGAAATGCTTATCGTCTTCTGCAGAATGATTTAGGTGGTGCAAGTGGACCACTAACAAACAAATCGGCAACTTGCTTAAGGATGTGTCCAATTGGAGAATGCACTAAGCGAATTGAGAAGACAAAGGGATTAGAGTATGGAATGTAGTGAAAATGATGATAATTGTAGTTACGCAGAATCTGAACAGCGGGATATGATCCACTTTTTGGAAGGTGTTTCTCCGAATGTAATTGATGAAAGTACTGGAATTCCACTGAAACAAGAGGACATGTTGGTCAAGCTATATGCTCGTGCCAATTCTGATGAGGTCAAGAACCCCCAGATCCTTCGGTTTATACTATTCTATGTGTTTATCTCTAGTCCTCCCGTGATTCTTGAGAAGACAGTGTTATATCTGATTCACAATTGTTTGAAGTTTACAAACTGTCAGGATGAGCGTCTCAAGTACATATTTCAACTCTCGTTTCATGTCAAGCAATCGGGTAGTTACCTTCTCTGCAGTATTCGCCTTTATTCATGACAGATTCAAAATGGTGTATCGGGATTTGCGCTATCAAGGCGACGACTGTCTCAGTACTGTCTTTTTTCCCCTCTCACTTAGATCAACTCCGTATTGTGATTCGTATTCTTGAGTACATGACAAGGTTTCTCATTCTCTTCACACACTATTGTTACGGCGAAACAGATTTCATTTCTTCTCGTGATGCATCCTTTGAGAAGTGGTTTGCTGAGCTAGTGGACTACTATAAGAAGGCTGTAGAAAGCGGTTATTTGTGTACTTTGGCGGAATTATATATAGGGCAGTATGATTGTCTGGAGAATTGTGGGGAGATCCTTAGCTATTACATCATTCACAAAAATAACCAACGAGCTATTCGAGAGAAAAAGGTTTGATTTATGTCATTCCAGTAATCATTTAGATTGAATTTGCAGATGCAGTGATGAAGGTGCAAATGATCCTAGAAGCTGTAAATAGCCATATTTCACCAGAACAGCAACATCGGAATAATCTCTTCTTTCGAGGTGCCTTGCGTTTGGTTGATATTTTAGAAGTAAGGTTGTCTCATCAATGATGATTCCTAGACAAATCAAATCTTGTTATTAAATTCTGCATTTACTGAATTACCCCCTCTTTTGGTGATTCTCTTTTTTTATGGTCAAATTCGTCAGAGTATGCTTTTTATCTTCTCTTTATTTTAGTTCGTACTATTGGAGCGTGGTTTGTCCAGCAGACCGAAAGAAATCAACCATTAATCTATCCTCACATCTCTGACCTTCTACTTTGTAATAAAGATGAGATTGAATTAGTGTTATCTCCATATCACTTGATATATAATCCGACCACTCATATGATTGCTGATCTGGATTCATTAGAAACTGAACCTGTGAAACGACCCAAGCATTTCATCAAAACTAAACTTCCATTCCGAGAACCGTATTGTCGCATTCAAGAGAAAATCGGGTAGAAATGTATCTTTCCAATAATCACTAGGATTTATTCCCTCGAAGATATAGTTTTGGGTGCTAGTGTGGAAGCACCCCCTTCTCTTCAGGATCTTCCACCTAGTTCAACAGCTCTTCAGTATGCAGTTCCTCAGCCCTTGGCTCCTGAAGAAGTGATCCAAGCAGGAGAGGAGAAGGAAGGATTAGAGAGTTTTTTCAAGGGAGCTATTCGTGAGAAGCCAGACGAGACTGTGAATTCAGCGCATCCTCCTTCTTCCTGGATCTCTCTTCCTCCAGCTGATAGCAGTTTCCGTGTTCCTTCTCCTTCTATTCCTTTTCTCATTCCCGCGGGATTTCAGTCATTTCAGGATCATCCTATCGAAGGATTATTCCCAGAATCTCTTTCATTCTGTTTCTCGATTGCTGATGGAGATGGAACCCTTTTGGAAGCAGTACCCTCCAATGAGGATGTAACTCCCTCAATAGTACCCTCGGATGAGGATATGATGTCTGATAAGTATTCATTTTCGTTGATTCTGGGAGAGGAAGCTCAGAGAGAAGTAGCACAGAGATTAAAGGAGAAAGAAGAGAGAGAAGAAAAGAAGCGAAGAGAAGAAGCCAGACGTGAGGAAAAGGCCAGACAAGAAAGAGAAGAGCAATTGAAGCGTGAATGTGAAGAGAGAAAGAGAAGAGAAGAGGAAGAGAAAGTGAAAGAAGAACAGCGAAGACAAGAATTCCTTGCAAAGAGAGAAGCAGAACTGGAAGCTCAACATGTACGTAAAGTGGTTCATATCTATCAAGATTATCAACACGGATTGGAATTATTGGATACTCAATTCAATGAGTTCTGTCAGAAAGTTACTAATTCCATAAATACCCTAAAAAACCGACATCATTCCATCGAAAACCGGATTCAGTCGTCTCTTACCAGATTCTCCTGTAAAGTAAGTATACTGAAAGATTCTGATTGGAAGATTGATGAAATTCAACAGAAGATTGAGGTGGAGAGAGAGAGGATACGGGAAGAAGAGAGGCGATGCCGAATCGAGGAGAGTTATAGACAGTGTGTTGTGAATGGTAGTATTCAGCATCACTCGTGTGAAGTGTATCCTTTCTTTCGAGTGAATCTGGAATTACTGCCTTTGACACAATGGAACCAGGCATCGGTGATGAAGGAAGTGAGGTCGTTAATGTGGGATTTGGGTGTGAGAGTGAAGGGGGATGAAGAGAAATCACTCCCATATTTGAATCTTATAGTAGCCTCATCTCGTGTTCAATCAATTCATATTCAGGCATGTGAGATTCAAGTACCTCCAACAGCAGGATGGTGGAGTGATGAGGAGTGGCTGAAGTGGTATGATGAGCAGGCAGGAGAGGTGACGAAGGAGTGTGTGTGTAATTTGAATCTACTTATACTTGTTTGTTGGGGGTGTGGGGAGGAGAAGTTGAAGAGAGCTATTGCAAAGGTGAACAAATCGATTGAGGTATTGTTCGTTAAGAATACGACTTCAAAAGAGGAAATCACTGGGTGTGTGGAGAGATTGATGTTGGATGGACTTCATACTGGACAGAGTGAGGAGTACTCTCCTGTTACAGTGGGAGAGATTATTTGGCAGTCTTCGTTGGTTCTTTGTGGAGGGAGTTTTATTTCAAAAGCGATTGCATGTGAATCTGTGAAGATTGTGTTTAATCATTTGGAGATGATGTTGTCGAAGGAAGACGATGTACTGAATAGAATTGAATCCATTTCAGACACTTCCTTCATGGAATCCTTCTATTCTTTCTGCACTTCTGATCCATCTCTTGGAATGTTTTCCCTAGTTCTTATTTTCACACATAGATCTGTTTCCGTCTCCGAATCATTCCTTCAATCCCTGTATTCTGATCTGGTGCCAAAACGAAGGAAGCAGCAATTCCACCTGCGCAAAATGGATCCAACAGATTTCATTCAATCAGAACCACTTGGCTGGATAACACAAGTTGACACCCTTCGTAAACGTGCAAGAAGTGAGTTGTCAGATGCTCTGAATTACAGTGAATTCCTGAAGAAGGCGTGTCAACAAGTCGATGTTAATAACCTCCTCGAGTGCTCTGGGGTCGATATTCTGTCACTTATGTGACTGTCTTTTTCATTTGTTTCTTGATATGAAATGATCGAACACAGTATTCTTGATGTCTTCAGTGCTGATACTTCTGTTTATCAATTTGATAACTGCACAGAGTTTGCTGTGAAATAAAGTGTTTGATTTTGTAGAATGTGGGGAGTTCGGCGGATGCTGTCGGGATGTAGGGAAAAACAGTGACATTGGATACACTAATTGATATTGTAGGTGTTGAAGATTCTGTTATTCTTGTTGGTGATGAGAGTGGTCTTTACTCTGAAATCTATCTGACTGAGAGTACCTATTACGGTAGTGAATGTGTCAACCTCATGTTCTCTGTGAATCAAAAGTATTTAATGGAAAAGGTGGATTACTTCTAGATTAGCTGTATCTTCTCAATCAGATACAAAGAACCGTATCGTTAGGATGTTTGATTTTATTTATAGAGGAAACATCTTTTTCTGGTACAGTAACAGCGATTGAAGTAACTCTTTACAACGAAACACTCATGTCGTTTGATGGAATCGAGTGTGAAATAGCTGCAGAAACAATTTTCCCCATTCCCCTTTCGTAGCACTTTTGTGAGGAATTTATCCACAGAGAAGTGAAATGTTATTACGCAACGATGGACCTCTTTTCTTCGTACTCCTCTCTCATCAAAAGCACTCGGTCCATGAATATTGTTTATAATGATACCAAATTGCTATTGAACGACGAGTTATTCTATTTTGAGAACAATCAGGGCTGTTTTTCTCTAATCCCTACTGATGCCTCTCCTACGGAAGAACCAGATAATCGTATGCAAGTATACTACGCATTATTTGTAGGTGATGTTGTAATGAATATTATCGCATTATTTCTTCTTGTTCTCATTATTATATTCCTGATTGTAAAGTGCGTGTTAAATTGCTATGAAGATAGACGTGTTCTGAATGAGGTGCAGTCAGGACATCTGCGCTCTCAAAAGGGTCAACAGTCAATTGAAATGACTAGGATTGAATAGTTTGTATTGCGTTTTTTTCTGTTTCGTTGATTTACATTCGTTCCTTCGTGTCTCTTGTCAAACTGACAGAGTCACTCATTCTCCATTATTGTATATGAATCCACATTGTAGAGAGACTGATATTTCTGAATCAACAGTTCAGAGTCAAAACAAGAATGATTCTGAACGAAGTGTTCATTTATCCTTTTCTCATATTCTCTCGTTCCTCAAATATATTACTGTGGGTTCGTTATGGCTATCAATGATATTTCTGGTTCTGTACTATACTGGAGTTGTGAGTTATCTTCGACACTTTGATTCCTCTTTCCGATATCAACGTGGTATTACCCCACTAACATCTACCTCTACAGTTGCCTCTATCATTCTCGGGTATGTATTGGATTCCCCTTCTGAAGTAGATATGTGATTAGTCTCCCTCTCTTGCAATGGTTTATGCGGGATCGGAAACCTATTGCTTTTCCAGCTGTGATTACTGTTCACAACCTATTTTTGATGGTTGCTTCGGCTGTTCTAGCTTGTGGAATATCTATTTTCGTGGTCAAAGACATTTATCTTCATGGGTTTCATCATTCGGTTTGTTCTGCCGGTTTGGTGTTATGCGGTATTATCACTGTAGAAACACATGACAATCCTTATCTTCATCTCATTTATTACCTCAACTATCTCCTGAAGTACTATGAGTTTATTGATACTTATATTATCATTTTCAAGAAACGTAACGTGATTTTCCTTCATTGGTATCATCATGCCAGTAGCTGTTAATTTCATCACTGATTCCTAGTCACAGCTCTTCTAACCTATATTCAGCAGAATGACTACACTCCAGTTCAGTGGGTCCCTATTTTAATGAATCTAATCGTTCGCCTCTTGTTCTCGAATCATTTCTAGGTTCATGTGGTGATGTACAGCTATTATCTGCTTTCTTCTTGGCATTTCAACGTGTGGTGGAAGAAATATTTAACCTTGTTCCAAATCCTCCAATTTGTTGTTGATCTAACTGTCTGTATGTACTGCTCGCTGCAGTTGGATCGAGTACCTAAAACGTGCGATGGAACGCGCCTAGCTGCCTATTCTGGAGTTGGCATTATTGGTTCATATTTCTTCCTTTTCTTGAATTTCTATGTTCGTAGTTATATGAAGAAAGAGAAATCAGAATAGAAAGAGTGTTTGTTTTCATTCATTTTCATCCATTTTGTATCCTGTGAATCCGTTGTTGGTGAATAATGAGTAGCATTGGTCATGAGTGAACGTCGCGTTCTTTTGTGCTTCTTCATCCAGGAAGCATTCTCGATTGATGAAAAGGAGCTTCCCCAGATGATATTTCAAACTACATTTCATGGATCTGTAGGGGAATTGGGTTCTCTTCTCACGTGATAGACATTAGTTGGGAACCCATCTGTGGTAACAGAAATAGGTCACCAATACTGGATGAACAATAACAAGCATGTCTGGACGTTGAGTACTGAAGAGTACTCGGTATGAGTTATTATATTATTTAATTACAGAAATCACACGATGGAGAGTTATCTGTGTCAATATTTCCATATATGAAAAACGGAGAGGATGCACAACCACTGAGTGAATTTCATCTGCCCCTTCCTGAGGTAATGGAAACTGTAAATTGGGAAGAGTTGTTTGAAGTGGAAAAGGACGATCTTCGTTTCCATATTCATCTCCACGCTCAATCCTATTACATAGATGAGGAACATGAAGGTACAGTGATTTTAAATGAATATATATGTAGTTTATAAAGAAACGAAAGTAAATGATCGCATTCATCTGTACTCCGAAAAGGACTCGGAAGAATCACTAAGTGATTATGACTTTCTTGTTTCGATCGATACCCTGAATAATTGGGAAGATATGGCTGCGATTCTGGAAAAGAGTGGATTAAAGTCAAAGCACTATTCATTTACCACAGTTTTCAATCGGAGCTACAAGTCACTTCCTCGGGCCTCGATTAATGATTCTGATTTCATTCTTCATCTCGATCCTCTTTCCCTTCATGGATCAATTCACTTGATTTCACGGTTCCTTCAGTCACTTCAGCCACCGACAATTCTGCTTGTTGACGCAAATAGTGACTGAAGTTCTTATGATTGATTCATAGATCAAACACTTTGTTCCTTTTATCTTGATTTTGAACGATTTGCACTGAATTTGGCCTGTTGTCCTAATGATGCCTCAATTTCGGAGGGAGCAGTATATCTCAATGATACGGTCGAATTGAAGCGTCTTCTAGATAATACACAAACTTGTCCAGCAGTATTTGACAATTTGAGTGTGGTTTTGACGAGATCCTTATTTTTAGTTCATCTGGGTTGTACCCTTCAAGTGACCCTCTCTCTTCGGAAACATGAAATAGAACCGTCAGCATCAGATTCTGTCATCAATATGGATTCTTTGACTCAAGTTGACATATTGAAGCGAAAATTAAAGAATTTGGTATTTTTGGAATGTGACTATAAGAATAGGAAGAGTTTCAGAAGGAAACTGTGAATCATTACGAAAAGGAATTGGAAGCTAAACAGCGTACAATTTATCGACTAACACAGGCCAATCGAGAATTTGAACAGTTATGTGTTGGGAGTGTGATGAGTGAGAATTCGGTACAGTTAAAGAATGAGAACATGGCATTACAGAAGAAGGTAGAAGAGTTAACGCTACAAATTGCACAACTTCAACAAGAGAAGGATGAGATGAGGTTTATGTGATTACCATGTTTTAGAAATAGAGAAGTGATGGTCCGTGTATGTACCACAGGCAAACAGGAATAGTGAAATTAGTTGTTTGGAACCAACAAATTACAGTTCTTGTACTTGAATGCATTGTTTTAGAGTAACAAATGAGTTTCCTTTCACAGATCGTGTTCCCCAGACACTTCCCGGTTCGACACACACATAACGCTTGTAGTCTTCATCTTCCATATCAGCAATACCACGACACTTGTCTATCCAGGCATTCCAAACTACACAATCAGGGGCTTGTGGTTCAGAATCATTAACAACTTCTGAGATGGATAAGTGGATAACACGATCGCTCATCTCAATGGTGATCTAAACAGTCAATTAATCTAATCTTTCGTACTGGATTTGATACTTCATGGTATTTTGCATCCGTTTCACTTTCAAAATGAATCTCTTCTGCCTCTTCAACGAATTCTATTTCTAACTTCACTACAAGGAATATACCTCGACGACTACCCAAAGTAACAGACTCAACACCTTTATGACCTTTCATTCCTTTTACAAGCGTGGTTGAGATTGAGGGACAAGCATAGTATGTATGGAGGAGGAACTGGCAATCGAAATCAGCCTTATCAGGATTTGATACTCTAGGTATCACAAAATAAATATCAATCTAACTTGAGTTCTGTGGTAAGCTGTGTTGCAGACAAGTAGACCGTATATATAAGTTCAAATCGATGATTCCAAATATTTCGTGTAGTTTCAGAATCAGTAAGATGGAATGTACCAACACATTCTCCATCCTTTTCATAAATTGGATCTGCTCTCCAATACGAAGTTCTTGCAAATCCGTGCTTCACAATAGGACCCTCTATCAATTACTGTTCTCATTTACCACTACCATTGGAAAACTGTGGGAATACAATAGGAATACCCCCACGAATGGGTTTCTTGCCAGTTGTATCACTGAGACTGGAAAGATAAAAGACTTCCTTTCCAGAAGGAAGAATCCACGAGAAAACCGTGGCACCAAAGAGGTTAACAGAAGCAGTTGCCCCAGAAGAGTGTCTCAGAACAATAATATCACTCATGATAATGAAATTCTAAGAAACAGGATAGATAGAGAAAGTTTTATTGGGAATTCTTTTCAATAACTTTTCGAATGTGTTTTGGAGCTTGAGGGAAGGACTGGCATGAGTAACGTAGAATTGATATGCCCCGCTTCCCTTCATCTCCCTGATTTACCAAAATAGAAAGAGCATTAGAAATCTATCTAATTATGCACTCATCATGACATACTCGTAGATGACTCTCCTTCTTATAAATACCAGTAGGAAGAATACCATCAAGTAAAACAAGCAGTGCAACAAGACTAGACATATAATGAGATTGAGTTGGTCTCGAATAAGATCTAGATATGAGAGAACTGCCATAATAAAGACTCTAAACGATCCATAATTTGAATTATAGAGTTACAGATCTCTTGAAGAATTGAAACACATTCCTCTCTCTAGAAATGATTATAATCAAGTAATATGACATGATCCTTAATACTCTGAAGAGTAGAGAGAAGAAGCCGCTGCATCGGCTGAAACTCTCCGAGAAAGCTAGTAATCCTACCACTCTCCTCTTCTGTTATTCTAAAATCAATGCAAATCCGAAGAATTACGGTAAATCCATCAACGAAGCAACACTAGAAGAACATCGTTTATAGAAGAAAAGAGTGTTGCTGACATTCGGATTCGACATCTAGCATATGAATCGAGATGACTGGATGCACCTTAATCGAATCGAACCAAATACAACAATGAAGACAGGATAGGAACGTTGAAATGTACAAAGTTTCGGATTTCCAATCATCTGCAACAGCCAGAAGACAAATAATGTCTTTAGCAGCTTCACCTAGAATGATATAAAACGAAAATACTGACATATCGGTTCAGTTATTTGATAAGCAGCTTCAATAGAACAGATAGCAGGTTCAAGAGATACTACAGCTAGCTTGAGTTTCTCTTTATCTCCCATACAAGACAAACACTACTATGAAGAAAAAGATATTATTCTACTGCTTTAGCTTCTTGACTAATTGCAGGTAAGGTTTCTAATTGACTTAAGGCAGATGAAGTATTTTGAAGTAAAGAAAGGTACTCTGGTAATGTAGATGGACATACTAAATCTTCTATCAGTGAATTACCAACTTTGGACCAACCATTTTCTGTAAGAATAAAGGGGGTTTCCTTATGAGTATAACACCCGCAGACAACCATGGCTAATCTAACCAACGTCTAACTAGCAGGATAGGTGCTTAAAACAACACGAAATGATTGTGTAAAAGGGGATTACATTTTTTGCATGTGCAAATTTTTGAATACAAGAAAACAAAGGAAAGCAACAATTTCGCTAATATTTGACAACTTTCATTTTGTAGTTATTCAAATAGTACGTAGTTTGAGCCATCGCTTGGGTCATACTCTTGATATCAAACTGAATTGGTCGACGAAATAGAATTCCTCGGCAGGGCTCCTTTTCACTCAGAATAAGTCCATTTTCCATCTCACATTCCTTCGGTTTCTCTGAATACACATCTCGTAAGATAATTGGATAGATATCTGCTGCATACGCTAATATACTTGTGGTTGAATCGTGATAGTAATCAGGTTGAACTTCAATTAAGACAGAGTATGGTACCATAAAAATAGCAAATGAAGTTTCATCTCCATGGCATGTTACAAATACATCCACATTCTGTAGTAGATGGATAATGGATTCCCAAGATAATTCCGAAAACGAGACATACTGAGTTCGCTTTTCTGCTTTTAATATCTCATTGAAATACCGCTTTACAGGAGCCATGTCCTGCCACATTGGAACCTCCTTACGAATGTTGACAAGAATCTCAGGTTTACGTGGAGGAATTGGGTACTCAGGTTTTCCCTTGTAAATAGCTTTTCGTATGTATATAGAATCCAACTGGTATGTAATATCCTTCACCTCCATTCGAGGTGAAACAACTATCTACTACTAAGCTGAGAGCACTATTCTATACTAGTTGCTGAGCACAGAAAGGTGTCATTGGTTGAACTAAGAGGTTGGCACCGATGTTTGATGCAATGATACTATTGTATCGTTCAAAAATGGTCTTTGCTTCTTGTGATTGTCTGCGACCTACAAGGAGGAATACAGATGACACCTAGTCAATGAACTTCACAACACAGGTCATACGGAATTTGTATTCACTCCATTCCGTTGGAGGTATACTAACGCATTTGTAAGTCGATATGGTTGGAAGAACTCCTTCGACATTGTAGCAAGGAGAATGACAATTGCATAAACCGGGTCCTTTTTATTACCACTAAATGAACCGTTCATTTCGATAGAATACTTAATACCTACAAAATCACTCATTTCTTTCTAGACTTACCAGAATGACTAAACAAATCTTCTACTTTACTCTTATCTTCTATTGATACTCCATATACCTTTGCTGAAGAAGTTTCCATACAAACATTGCTCACTTCATCAATCCAATACAAATTCGTTTTCTTTTGGGATAGTACAAATGATGTGCTATTCATTAGATGAGTTTATTTATATGTACTCCGAGTAGACAAATTCTGCAGTATTGCTATCGCATAGAACGGTAGCAAGAAGAAGAATAGGAATTAATGGAAGAAGCATGAAAAGGATGTACAGTGAGTGATTATATGTAAGTGGGTATGAAAGTGAAAGTTGATTATTCCGACAGAAACAGTGGAGATGATTTTAATGGACTGCTCCATTAAGTTACCTGCGAGGAATCACAAAGAAATGTTAAAACAATCATATCAAAAACAAATAATATAAATTCTATCAAATACTACTATGGTTTAACATCAATTAAACTATAGATATTCTCTTCAACATAAAAAACACTCTTTCTCTCATTGTTCAATTCTTCCAGACTCTGCTTGTATTCACCTACCTCTACACGAGCCTTCTATAACAGCTTTAATCACCCATACGAACACCCTTGTGACACAACAAAAGATGAGTAATCAAACGCTAAATCTTAGGATCCTTATCTCACTTGTGGCCAGTGTGTTCGAAACTATGACGAATCACAAACTAGCAACACATCCTCCTCCTTACTCAGACCAAATAATTACCGAATATGACGAACTCTCTTAGAACACAAACAACAAGGCTTAATAGGATTCATCAGTCAGACAAGGAATCTCTTGTTCACCCTTCTTCACAATCAGTAAGTGCAAAACACAAATAGCAGAACCAACCATACATCCACAAACAGATTTATGCTTTCTTTCACCCTATACATCAACATACAATATCTATATATACAACACGACGAGCTCGATAACAAGAATATCCTTCAGAAAGAAAAAGACGCACACGATGATTACAAAGAACACCCTGCTTCATAGGAAATCCCAGCTTATCGTTTCCTCCAGAATGCTGCTTCTTCAACAAAACTAATCTTATACTGGAAAATGTAACCATTAAATTCATCACTCAAAGAGTCACTCTTCACTTCCTGAGACATTCTCTTGTCACTGAAGACCGGCTATACCTTATTCTCTCTTTATCATGACTTACAGCTTATTCTTATCATCAATATCAATAGGCTCATGAGTACTAAGAGCAGAATCACAGATGTTAAGCTATATTAGGAATAAGTACGTCGTTTAGATGTTTAGAAGATATTTCCTTACCTTCACTGTAGGATTGAGTGCTTTCTCCTTAGTTTTGAAGCAGAAAAAGGGATGCTGCAAAAGTGGATTAAGGTGAAATGAAATACAAAGAAAGAGTCAAGGGGATCTAACTCACTTATACAGACTTTGAAACAAGTATTCACATAAACCATATTGTAATCTTGATCAATGTCCCCCAAATGAACACATGGGGAAAAAGAAACCACATTGATACCACTAGTTCTGACAATGTTATCAAAACCAAGAGGATTTCTTGGTCTGATATCAATTCTTGTCAAACAAAGGGGATCTAATGTTCGATGTACTACAAATATATTATCTCGATCTCTTTTTACTTCTACATTGACATATATTCATTTTAGAACTTTTCCAGAAGTAAGGGATCGCTATCAAGTGTACTCAATTTCTGTTAGTTTATAATAAATAGATATTACTCTACAAAATCGAATATAAGTAAGAAAAGGAGGAAGTATGAGCCAATTGATTGTACTCGAGTTTTGCTTGATCCAGAGATAAGCAATGTACGTGTAGGGTATATCTTAGTTGTTGTAACTGCAGAAACGAGAAATGGTGGACTATGTTATTCACAATCAGATTACCCTTCCTATAAATGTATTTTTATACTCAGACATTAGTTGTAGACATGGGATCGATGTGTTTATATGCTCTATGGAGAACGACAACGGGATCATATTTTGAAGATTTATTCCTTCCTCTGCGCTAATGGAGCTATTACAGTTCAATTTCATGCTTCATTTCACTCTAGAATGTCCAACCAACTACATTTCGTTATTTTCTTCGCTGTGCAGCGGATACAAACAACGAATCTACTTTAATTGCAATCTGGAAGAAGTGTAACACCCTTCAGTGGTACAGTGAGAAGGAGTATTATCTCACTCATGCACTCTACATCCAGGGTCTTCTCCGAACAAATCATTTTAAAGAGGGAATTTGTGAGTATCAGCTTTACAATCGATATCATCCTGTGAATAATACGATTAACACCTTAGTACTGGAAGGATTAGCGGAAGGTGGATATTATCGAGATTGTATCCTTCTCTTTGCATCTCTCCTTCTGGATATTCGGTTCCAATTGACACCCCAAATAATCACACTTGAGATGGAGGGTAGGTCTAATCGACAACATATCGATTGGCTGAAAGTTCTTTCAACTGCTCATGTAGGACTTACTCCAGTGGAGGAGCCTACAACATACCTCGATACTGTTACCAAGAATCGACTCTTTTTGTTATCAACTCATCAGAAATGGAATTCAGCTCCACTTCAGTTCAAACAAGATGATGATATTGGACAGTATATCTTTTTAAACAAGCGAGCTTATGGACAAGCAATTGCCTGTAGTTGCATTCTTCAGAATTATGAGTTTGCCACTGTTTTGTATGATGTATTGGTGTTAAACAGAATTAGACCACGTAAAAATACGTATTTTGCACTTCTTACAGTAATTGTCAATCACTTGTTGAATTTTAGGGAATTGGAAAGAGTGACTGGCATAGTGAGTATAATACGGTGTTACGGCTTCTATCGATACACTACGGCATCCATCCTGATCCCTATGAGTACATGATGCTATCAGGACTCATTATGTAGTCTTCAATTACTTCAATCTAATATCTTAATTCGACAGAATCTTTTGGCTTCTCGCTTCCTTGATGATTATCAATCGTTTTATGGTCCCTTATTTACAAAACAGGAAGACACTTCCACACTTTGTATGTATTATAGTATTGATTCTATCCATAGTGATTGATTTGAATTGTGTTCCTGAATATGTCGCAAATCAATTCTTTTTGAGAACTCTGATAGATGTTGCAAAACTCGTATCTCACGACTTTCTGTGGTTGAAAGGCACCTTGTCGATCAAAGTGAATCTAAAATCTCCAGGAATTCTGGAAATCCTGAAATCTTTTCTATTTCCTAGAATTAAGTATGAACTGAAAGGTTTTATTCTGCGTATTCCAATAATCAGTATACAAGAATGGTATCAATCCCAAGAGCATTTTCATGATCCATTTGTGTTGGATTTGTTAAACCAGTGTCGTAATGATTTCGGACTAGTGAATGGTCGCAATGACCAGGCGTTTCATTGTATACAATTGATGGAGCAAATGGCTCATCGCGAGATTCGAAGCCTAGCTATCCCCTATAATCGAGACCAGCAGGAGTTCGAAGAAATGGAGCGATTGCTAGAAGATAGTACTACTCAAGAGGCACAAATGAAGGTTGCCTCTACTTGTACAGATAAGGATGTATTGGAGTTGACTCGAAAATTACATGAATCAAATTTGAAATAGAGTGTTTGTCAACAAACAGTCCAATTCTTTGAGCACTGTTTCTTCAACTCCACGATAGTTCCAATAGCAATAGTAGCTCCTGCATCTCTTAAAACAAACCTACCCAACGAAGGGATCTTATCAAAGGGAGCAATAAATAAAGTGTGATCTACAATCACATCAATCTTTGCCCAGTTTCCACCACGAACAATTCTATGCTCAATACTCATCACTAATTTCTCACTTTGGTTTGTTTGAGATTACAGCACCATTCGTATCAACTGTGGCCAACAAGTGACGAATTGTTGCTGTTACCATAGTTCCTGCTATGTACATTACCGCGGTTAAACCCTTCATAATTGGCATCTTTCTGTCACATCTCTAAAACGCCCATACATTGATTTGATCATTCACAAACACTTGTGCAATGAATCTATTGGTCGATTCAAATGCACAACTGGTAGTAACAATGAGATTTCCCTTTCTAGTGAATGAACCAATCAACGTGTTTCCCACCCAATCGAAGTCATATCTGCATTATTCAAGGTTAAAACAACGTTCATATTAACACTCCCAATCGTTGCCTTTTCGTCGTTAATTCGCATAGCTTCTTATTAGAATTACATCCAAAGATTACCTCGAACACTACAAGGCAATCGAGAAGGAAGAAATATCATTTGCTTCATTGCATTCAAATCGATAAATCCCCTTAAAATCCGAGCTGACACGCACTCACCTTGGTAATCGCTATGAAATGCATCTGTAACTGCCATTACTACATCCTTCGTATTCTTTAACGCTTCTGGAACATCTTTAGGATGTAATGAATCTATGGTCTTATCAGTCATCTAACCTTACCTAAAAACTCGACAAGAGACGGTCCGTCATACCAAGGACAGATATGCTCATTGACAGAGACTAGATTTACTCCTTCTAGCCCACTTACAGGGATGAATCTATAATTCTAGAAATCACCCAATTCCTACTGGACTTGATTCTTCTTGAATCCAAGATGCTTCAAATATGGAATAAGCTGGTTTCGAATTTCGTCAAATCGTTGTCTGTCCCAGAGAGCCTCATCCATCTTGTTAATGAGGATTCCCAGTGTGTCGATTCCATTCCCTCGTAAAATAAGAATATGATCCTTTGTGATTCCTGCAGGACTTACTCCAGCTTCAAATTCTCCTTTTGCGGCAGATACGACAAGAAGGCCGCAATCGGCTTGAATACCTCCCACAATCATATTGTGAATGAAATCACGGTGTCCAGGGGCATCGAGAAGAGTAACACTCTGATGAGGAAGATGCAAAGTTGAAACACCCAAATCAATGGTTACTCCATGCTCTCTCTAAAAATGATGAATTAATGGAATTCCTTCTTCTTCCTCGTTTTGATCCATTACAAAAGCATAATTGAAAGATTGCTTTCCCCTATCTTTCGCCTCCTTTCCAATTCTAATTCATATTTTATAAATAATCAGTACTTTCGCATTTCACGATCATTGATCATTGACAAGTCATACATTAAATGTCCAGTGATTGTTGATTTTCCATGATCAACATGGCCTGCAATCACTACTGTGATTCCTGTTTTATCGACTGAGGGCTACTTCTGAGGCATCATGGTTTCACTTACACAAACCGTAGAATCAGGCTCTGTGGTGACTAAAAATGAGTAAAAATCATCAAGACAACTCTCAGTTGGAGAATGAGGAATTTTCCTTGGACTCTTCTCTGAACTGGGAAGAGGCGATCGGGGACTCTTCTCTGTTATTGGAGTAGATGATCGAGGACTCTTCTCTGCTACTGGAGATAAATGAAGTTCTGGTAACTACCAATCATATCTCAATTCCTCTCAAACATCCATTGTTCGATGCATCTCCGTATTTACTTTCCCTTCTGCTTGTTTTTGTTTCACAATATCATCAGGTGAAGGAGTATTGAATGCGAATCGAGATTGTTCTAATCTAAATCTAACCATATATGCCCCACTTGGCAATAAATCTTCTTCTACAGTAAACGTATTCTTCTGAAGTGAAACTGGAAGTACATGGGTTTGGGGATTTGATTTTCCTATTACAGATGCTAGAGTATCTTAAATTCATTATAAAACACTTAAAACTAACTTTGTGGTACAGTGTACGAAACGTGAGGAATAATGGAAGGAACAGGTGCAACAGGTTGATCTTGACCACAAAACTCCATAATGTAGTCAATTGCTTCATTTACATCATATCCATTGCTGCGCAGGAATTCCACAATTGTATCCTCATCAAAATCCATTTCATCTCCGAAATAGTCATAAATTTGATCGAAGCAGTCATTCAATAGATCTATTCACTAATCCTTTCACTTAGAATAAAACCATTATCTTCAGGCGGTATATCAATTCCCATCATTCTATCTACCAATATCAAATTGTTACTTATCACTCACCATTCCCAGTTCCATCAGGAGTGTAGAGATGTGCCTCTAGATATGAGCAACAGACTTTGCTTAAATCGATTACGTTGAGAGGCAGTGTAACTATCATCATCATCACTGAAGAAATAATCATCATCTTCATAATGATCCTCATAACTGTACTTAGTTCCCTTTGCTGCTCGATGCCTTGCTTTCATATGGCTGCAATGAAGGAAACCTTATTGTGTTTGAAATGAAGATATTTAGAGGATAATGAGAAGATTTCACTCTTATTGAACATCATCCAAACAGTAGATTCCTCATGTCTCCTCCATTTTACTTCGGAAGGATCGCAGAACCTGTAAATGACTTGAAGGAATACCTAGATATTGTAACTTTTAGTTACGACCGTGATGTCTTTAGGGTCTTCCAAATTGTATTGATTTTGTTATCAATCCGTTGTATCGAGATGTGTATTGAGTTGAGATTGGTTCTAATTTAGAATGAACTCGTTTGGTGTAGTGGAACGAGAACCCCAAGGAAGTGGTACTAGAACACTTTAAATTCATTAAACTGTAGAGTCTTCAGTTCTCTTGGATGTAAAGACATGGACAAATCGGATTGTTGGAAAACTCTCTTCTTCGATTCACCTCGATAGTGCGAATGAACACGAATGTCTACAAAGTGAAGATGTATTTTGTTAAAAGCGGTTGACCTGATTTGTAGCAATTTCGAGAAGAACTAGAATGGGCCTATTATCTTGGAGTCCCTTCCGTATTCTGTATGGAACTTACTGAAGAGAATGAGAATTACGCTGCCATGCTCAGTGAATTCATTGAACGAAAGTATACAATGCCTGTAGAACTTGATTTATGATTTGACTGTTTAGTATTGGATTCCTGTTGACATGCAGGATGCTAATCACGACCAAGTGAACTATTCGTGGTACTGCTGGAGTCGTTTTCATTCTCAATTGAATCTATGTCCCGGAGTGCAGCCTTGCCTGAGACTCAATTCTTTAGAACCCTCTTCGAGTGTAGTAGCACTATGGAAAGGCGAACCAATCGAAACAATCATCCTTCCAACACAAATCTTTTCATGGCAGGCTGAAGTAAGAGAGATTCATCGTCTCTGATTGTAGGATCGAGTTAGTCTTCCAGAGTTCCATCAGCAATTCCTTCTTTCCTATCGATCAAATTCAACACTTCGTCTTGTGATAGAAGGACCACTATCAAATGAATGTTCACAACTTCGAGTGATTTTCAATGTACGATTTATTTTTATTTCATTATTCAGTACATAACACTTTTATTCCAAAATTCAACTCCATTTTCAGAACTCGAACAGCAGCTTAATTCTTATAATGATTTGATTCAAATTCCACTTCAGCCACTTATGGATAATCTTTCGAGTGCCACATATGATGTGTTTGAGAGAGATTCAGTGAAATATCAGCTAGTATTGATTCAGTGTTTTGTATCATTTGAATTAGTATGAAAATGCCATTTTTGAAGTTTTATCTCGATATACTCGGAAGACCCCATTTAATGTTGCTTTATACAGTCCAGATCGCCAGCTCATTCCATCGTCTTTGAATCCATCCTCTGAAGGGATGCCTTTTCAACCTCTCGTACCTTCTGAAGATCGTGTTGTGATTACATTGGTTGGAGCTGGACGAGGTCCTCTTATTCTTTGTTCGTTGCGTGCTGCGATGAAGGCAAAACGAGACATTGTAGTATATGCAATCGAGAAGAACCCAAACGCAATTATCACTCTTCAAACACTTCATTCCTCATTAAAATGGGGTGATAAGGTTCATATCGTCGAAACTGATATGCGTGTGTATCGACCTGAATATTACAGTGATATTATCCTTTCTGAGTTGCTTGGCTCATTTTCCGATAATGAACTATCTCCGGAATGTTTAATTGGGGCACAGCGCTTTCTTTTGTATGGAGGGGAGTTTATCCCACGGGAATCAACGAGTTTTCTCACAGCATGTATGAGTTCGCGTATTTACAATAGAGTGGGATTTGGTATGAAAGTTTTATTGTAGATCAAACGAGTAAATACTCTTCTTACCTCTGCACCCCTTGAATCAACATATGTAGTCCAAATCCACAATGCAACAATCCTGAGTGATCCACTCCCAGTTTTTACGTTTCATCATCCAGATGTCTTACACGGAGATTTCCGAAGATCAACTGTAGAAATGAAGGGAATTTCTGAGGAGTAGGAATTAAGATTTGTGATGAAATCAGACGGTTTGGTTCACGGATTTGTGGGATATTTCGATTCCAAAGTCATTCTTTGTTCATCTAATGATGCATAGTTATCAGAGAACGTCGAGATGTCCATTGTACCTCGCACACATTCAATGAACCTAGTTAGCTGGTTCCCTCTCTTTATTCCGATCGATACTCCTTTGTAAGTGTATGGATGATAGTTGAATTCCAGTTATGTGAAAGAAGGAGAGATTGTAAAATTCAGGATTTGGCGACGAACTGATAAGAAACGTGTTTGGTATGAATGGGCAGTTGTATCTCCTATTGTCACTAAGATTCATAATGTGAATGGCAGAGGACAATGGATTGGTTTGGACTAAGATTTGTTTGTTATAAGAAATGGTGGCTTCTTTTTCCAGACTCTTAGTTTACACTTCCTTGTATCTCGAGTCGATTTTCGAATAATGGCTCGTCGAGTGGGGAAATACACCATTCTAAAGACATTGGGAGAAGGTTCTCTCGGAAAGTGGGTTATTGTTGATTTGGATGAAAGGAAGGGTGAAGCTATCAGAAAATGTCGAGACACATGAATTGGTCGCCATCAAAATGTTTGACAAGGAGAAGATCAAGAAACAGAATCTGGCAGAACAAATCAAACTGGAAATAAGTATAATGAATAAGTTGAAGCACCCTAATTTAGTTAATCTTATTGAAGTGCTTGGTTGTAAGAGCAAAGTAGATTGTGGACTTCTGACGTAATATCTAGATTTTCATGGTGTTAGAATATGTCCCAAAAGGGGAACTGTTCGATTATATCCTTAAGAAAGGTCGATTGCAAGAAGATGAGGCCCGCAAATTCTTTCGTCAGTTAGTCACCGGAATCAGTTACATTCACAGTCATAATATCTGTCATCGTGATATTAAACCAGAAAATCTTCTTCTAGATAAGGATATGAACATTAAGATCTCGGATTTCGGTCTTTCTGCATTTGTTGGCAATGATGCCTATGGTATTTGCTGTTAATTGTATTCACATAAGATCCAAATTCCCTTCAACATACAACTTGTGGATCTCCAAATTATGTGGCTCCAGAAGTGCTGAAGGACTCGGGATATGATGGCCGATTTAGCGATATATGGAGTGTCGGTGTAGTGCTGTATGGCTTTTAGTCCTCTCTCATCTAGATTTGTTATGGTTGCTGGCTATCTTCCTTTTGATGAACCTTCACTTTCTACACTTTTTAGGAGAATTCAGACGGCGAATTACACTTGTCCAGTGTATGTACAATATCGAGACGATTTAGGGAATAGTTGGTTTTCGGATCAGTTGAAGGATTTATTGTCGAAGATTCTCGTTCCAGATCCATTAGCACGTCTAAGTTTATTTGACGTAATTATAGACGATTTCTGTCATGTCAAGATTACTCAACACCCTTGGTATTTAGGGGATGATTTACGGAGTGAGGCGATTCTTTCTCCTCGTTCTCCTCCTCACGAACTCTCTGCTAATGAAGAAGCAAAGGAACGTGTCAAAAAAGCCTCAACTTTTGTCGCTCCCGTAATCATACTGATATTAGGTCATAGATAGAAAGAGACAATATTTGGCTTATTTAATATGGCAATTCAACGCAGTATTTCTCCCATCACATCGTTGCTGGTTCCTCGATTGCCAGCAAATGTGATTCTGACTTCCTCACCTCCTTCACTTATCTACAGTCAGATTATGGAGGCTTGTAGAGATCACAATTGGTGTGTGACAACAGATCGCGCAAAGGGAGTGGTTGAAATAGGAATTCCAAATAAAGTGTAGTTTTTTATCGCAATGAAGATTGTTGACTTTGTTTCAGTAGTTGAAGTGCACGTGAGCCAAATTGGAGAGAAGGAATATATGATACGTGTTATGAAGAAGGATTATGTTTGATTGCTTGAGCATACTGATTGGATAGAATGAACTGGATGGATACTTACAAGTCGAGAGAGATTTAACAAGTCGGTTGATTCGGTGTATTCCTGATTCACATGGTATGGAAGAGTAGAAGAATGAAGAGTAGATATTGGTTTGAATAATCGAGCTGTTACTATAGTTAAGCAGTAGTTGTGGATATGTTTGTTTGTCACAAGTCAGTGATTAAGTGCTCTACAATACAAGGCATTGGGTTTCCCCTTTGCGACAAACTGGGCTCCCACTTTACGCCAGCTCATCCTTAAACAGAGACGGATGAAGACGTATGTTTACCTCCTTTTAAGTCTACTGGCTACAGCAGGTGCAATATATTATTCAAATCGGACATCTCCCTCTTCTTTAGGAGTTTTCTATTCGTTCTCTACATCCAAGGTATTTGTCCCTGTAGGTGGTTACAGGACATTCAATTCCCGTATAGGTGATAAGCAACTTGTACATTGCCTGTTTCCTTTCTGTTTTAACGGTATTCAAAAGTATTTGCATTGGAAGGATCAATGATCAGGAAAAGGAACACATTATTAGTTCTGTGAAGTCGATGTTCTTAGTGCCGAATCTAATATGTAGAAGTGATGTCTTTGGGGTGTTTATCTCAATTATTTATCTTCGTGGATCATTATCTGTATCTGCCATCTTCCCTCTAACAGTCTGGATTTTTATGTCCATTTTCGCATATACAATTGATGCACGCCTTAAAACAGTAGTAATTTGAATTTTGTATGAGTGTAGTATGAAATGAATCCTCTAAAACTGTCTCGACTTATTCGTCTTATTCTTGCAATTGTATTTCAAATTATCTTTTCCTATTTTTGGTTATCTATCAATCACCTGCAATTTCTACACTATTTCCCTGATGAGACTCCTCTGGGATTGTTAATGTGGTCTTATGTATATGGAGAAGTGGTTTGGCTGACTTGCAGAGCATTTCCTTCCATCTTCAATCTCTTCACCTTCTTCTAATTTTGATTCTGATTCCTCTCAAGCATTCCGAATATGTTTCCATCATTAACTCCTCTCACTTTTAGATTTCTGAGCATACATACACTATTAGCTGTTGCTGCGCCACTCTAGCATACAATATTCTCCTTATTCTGAATTATTCAATTTATCTATTTATGAATACAAGCTCAGATTCGATCATCGACTTCCTATTAGGTTATCCAACACATGAATTTATCGAGTCTCTTCGAGTAAATCCAGTTTTCCTATATAATTCTCAGATTATTCAGAAATGCGTTAAGAATCTAGTAAGCTATTCTCGATTTAAGAGACTTCTTGATGCAAAGTATCTCAGGCCAACAGAAAAGCACTTGGAGAGAGATTCGGATTGTATCATTTGTCGTGAACCCAATTCAAGAGAGCATTCACGATGTCTTCCTTGTGGACACGTGTTCCACGAAGATTGCCTCAAAAGCTGGATAATGCAGAAACAGGTTATTATAGAGATAAGAAGTGAATTCTAGAAATGCCCAACCTGTAATCAAGATTTGTTGTTGACTGAATCGACTCTCAGTGAAACTCAATCGGAAGAATCTCAGATTCATGAAGCGATTCATTCGGAAGCAGTAGTGAATGCGATGAGAACAATTGAGATGTTGAACCGAAAAAATATCATGATGGTGGCTAATGCACAGGATCTAACAGAAGAGGAAACGAAAGAGTGGATGGAGAATTATCAACATTGGTATCAGGACATGATCCCAGTATCTATTCCTGAAGGGATTAAAATAGACGAAGGAGTTTTATGTGAGTTATAGAAGATAAAATGAATTATAGACACAACGGAGGAATCTTTTGTATCAAAGGCAAGAGAGGGTGAAGTTCCAGATCCTGCATAAGAAAGTCGTTTTAAGATGTTTAATAAACATAAACTAAATCAATAATCGGACATTGTTATGTTGGTTAGTTACAAGAGATCCAAAGTATACAATCACCATTTTTACATGTCCATCAACACTTCCTTCTACAAACTCCACCATTTCTCCCTCATCGGCTAATTCAGCCACCTCACGGCGATCAATTGTGCGAGGCAATACAAATACAACATCTCGTGTTACTTGGCGGGCTGTTTCAAACACCAATTTGCCATTTAATCCGGCAGGAAAATCGTTTAAGTGGAATACCTCTTTCTGGGCATAATCAACACCTCCCCAAGGTGGTGCTAACAGAACTACGTCTGCTTGCATTCTACATATCAAAATCTACTAATATGATTACAAAGGAAGCAGAACTAGCGAATTGCCACAAATACAATCAATCTTATTCTCCACCTGATACACAGCACTATTTGTTTTTAAATACCGAAGGCGTTGCATATCGAGATCAATTGCAATCACTCGATTACAAGTCCGCGCTAATTGAATTGCATTCCCACCAATTCCAGCAAATGCGTCAATTGCAACTCCACATGAACACCGAATTGCTGTGTGTAATGCCAATGGTTCTGGAGTGACAGAGTACAAGCCAATCTCGTCATATACAATTCCCTGATCCCATCGTGAAAACAAATGATACCGTTGACGGTAATACTTCTTAACAGAGGATGTGATGGAAGGTGGGAGAGATTCCTTGATTGTTAGATTCACAATATTAGAATCATTTGGAAATCTATTATGACTGAGGGAATATTCTAACAATTCTTGTTCCATATCAGGTGAACACAGACTGACATCAGTGGACTGGCATTCTAGGGATAGGGTTGATATTTCGCTAAATGGTAAAACAGTGAATTTGTATTGAATTTCGTTATCCTGTTGACTTGGAGGGTGCATATCGACCACCATACAAGGAATCAAACCGCTAGTTGTATTAATTTCAATGTACTTCTCTCCATTGAACTTCATCGGAAATCGAGTTGTGTGCTTTCTCTTCTGTTGCGGTTTTCGAGTACATACTTTTGGTTTATGTCCAAATTCTACCGGAAGACCATTTGAAACGCGTTCCTACAATATTATTTGTATATCTACCGTACAAATGCCGAATCGATGTTTTCCTCTTGAAAATTTTGCAATTCCATAACTTCACTATCTATAGAATGAGATATGATACATACAGGAACGTTCTGATACAGAATCGGCAATACTCTCTATAATAGATTGAAACCAACTGATTCGGTCTCTATAGGATCTAGAAAGATAAGTCTCAGCAATATGACAATTCTACTGGAATTCGATGGTTGTCGTCAACACACTCGAATCACCGTATGAGTCTGTAGTAGAATGTTCATTAAAGGAATAACACTCTGAAGTACAGAAGTTCTTCAGTAGATTCATCCTTTTCTGGTACTTCGTGATGACTCGATATCCTGTTTTACGTTCAATGCGAAGGTAGTTGCGAGGATGTCTAGTGATACACATTTCTTCATATAAATGAGTAATCCACCTCAAAGGAATGAGGAAGAGTATGTACCTCCAGGAAAGCGACTTATAACTCCAGCTGACGTTGTTGAACTTGATCCCCAAATGACTGTAGAAAATGTATGAATTAGCTTTAAAAATAGGAGCTATTCCATGTAGGGACACAGGGATCCAAAGTAACACGTATTGATGGAATTGACCATTTGACACAACTTACTGTATTTCTTCTGATAGTCTTTAAGATATAGAGCATTGTGCTGCGTTCCAACTTGATTCATAAGATACAGAACATGGATCATCTTGTGAATCTTGAAAAGTTAGAATTGTATGATAATAAGATTCGAGAAATTAAACACTTCTCTCAATTTGTGAATCTTCGGTAGGCACTGAGTCTCTTTTTGAGTACTAGAGTTCTCGATTTATCGTTTAACAACATTTCCACCATTCCAGATCTTTCTGCATTAGTCCATTTGGAAGAGTTGTAGGAGTTCGTCTGTTTTCCCATGGAAAGATATTTAGCGAGTAACAACATTGAAGATATGACCAACGTAAGTACCCTTCCATCGCTACGTATTTTGGATCTTGGATATAACGGGATTCGTCACATCACTGGCGTTTCATCATTGCACAATCTAACGCAACTTTTCTTAGGTCGTAACAAGATTGAGGAGATTCAGGGATTGGAAGGATTATCTCTTCGTGTTCTTGATCTTCAAAGCAATCGCATTCGTAGTTCGGTTGGACTGAGATCACTAGTATCATTAGAGGAGTTGTATTTGGCCTATAACGGTATTTCAGAGATGAGGGATGTTGATACTCTTACTAATGTGAATACACTGGATTTAACTCATAACTACTTAACAAATACAAAGGGATTCGAAGGATTCATTTCTGTTGAGTACCTATGGGTATGGTGGCTCTTTCTCTATTGAAGTGTAGTTATCACAAAATAAGATTGAATCATTTGATGCATTAAGCGTTTTATCTACACTTTCAAAACAATACGGAAAGTTAGATTGGAAATGGTGATTCAATACTAGATTAGAAACACTCTATCTTGAGCACACTCCGCTTTATGATAAACCAAATTACCGAGAGGAGTGTCTTGCTCTGATTCCATCTGTCAAACAGCTTGATATATCCTTTTGAACTTGTTTAGTGAGTCCTTAATGAATAGTCATATGCAACAAGAAGATAGAAACAAAATATTAATAATACTCATTTTATTGCTTTCTTTTTCAAATTTCTCCACTTATCCTACAATTACACACCATCTCGACTTATACTTTCAGTTCGACATTCGATCTCGAAGTTAAACGCATTACACGACGAATGTCAGCCCACCTTCCCTCTCCATACGTATTTACACCTTTAATCAATCGTTCCTCTTCGTCTTTTGTCCACCAATTTCGTTTCTTTGACAAGTGTTTTACGGTGTATTGTACCTCAGGAGGACGACTGTTAACGGGTCGAGAAATAGCGGGAAAAGTAGTCGTTTCCACAAAACTCTCTTCAGACACAGAGTGGTGTTGCGGTTCCCTATGTATGACTCATACTTTCTACAGGTACTTCTCTTCTATTTTATTCTCCTGAAACAACTCCTGTGCCTTTTGGATAACTGCAGATACTTTCGACTGACATTTCTAGTTATGACTTCTTCTTCCAACCAGTACTATTTCAAGAATGCATAAACCACAAGTCAGATCCTCCATCTTACTAATCATTTCAGAGACTTTTCGCTTTTTCTTTTCAACTGTAGTCAAATCCAAAAGTGCAGCCCTCTAGTCCTCAACATCCAAATACAAAAGAACTTCTTTAGGGTACTTTTTATCATCCAATAGCATGGTGATGTACTGTTTATATCCAGAAGACTCGGTATCTACGCATGTATCTATTATTCCGTCTCCTACTATTATCAAAAAGTACAGCAAGAAGGTCCTTTAATATTTCTTCCTTTTTAGAAACCTGGAATGCAATAGCCTAAAGTCCATCCTCTCAAATAGACTAACAACAATGATATCTCGTACACAACTCCAGAAATATTCAGTATCAACTGTAGAATGATTAGACTGATTAAACTAATCGTAACATCTTTACCATTGAGCCCTACAAGCAAGGAAACATTTGCAAACACCTTTTTAAAGTCACTTTTGGAATTCAATGTAGAAATCTAGGGATCAGAGGATTCTTGAAGTAATGACATCCTTATCGACCTGATAGAATTGTCTCCGTAATGCAATCTTCCTTTTTAAATCATCATCGGGCTTAAGACTTGAAAGGATACAGGCAGATTCAAAACCTAGTTCTTACGAGTTTTAACTTCCTTAACATTCCACTGCTTTTACAATCCGTTCCTTCAAGCAGTATTCATAACAAATAACAGAATCCATTCAATTTGAATGGCCAGAAGCAATGGTGACTTTAGTTTACTTAACAAACACACCATTTCCCAAAACGACGATTCCTATGAGCAACCTCCATTAGGGCTGCTCGTAGTTCATCACAAGTGAAATCCGGCCAGAAAGAATCAGTCACATATATTTCAGCATAAGAAATCTGCCAAAGAAGGAAGTTACTAATACGATGTTCCCCTCCTGTTCGTATCACCACATCTACAGGAGAGTCCCCTGTAGAAAGGTTGGTTGCAATTTGTTTCGCCATTTCTTCCACTGTAAACAAAGTTGTATCTTCATCTAAAAGACATTGCATTCGGGTATTCTCCATGATCTTCATACAACTTTGAGCGATATCCCATTGACCACTGTAATCTAAACAGACATTGACAAGTAACAAAGCATTGTTTTTTGATTCATCCTCCAACTTCTCCATCTTCTGGAGCAACTCCTTTGACAAACGATCGCGTGAGAATGAAGATCAACCAAACTTAAATCACTGAAGGATATGTCTTCCAATAAACCGTAATCGTACTTGATTGTATATACTGTCCTTATCCTTTTCCATTGTCCTTATCACCTCATCTGTGTATAGAGCAAACAATGACATCAAATCATTTACCTATCCCATCATTTTCTACGTCAGCTGGTACCTCCTTTTCTGTTCGATTCCAATTCTCACATGAAAAAGCATAAACAGTGTACTCTTTGATTCCAAGTTCACAGCACCACTTTACTGAGTCTCTAAATACTTCAGATCCCTTTTTGTGCCCTTCTATCACATCCAAGCCGTGTTTCTTTGCCCATCTCCGATTCCCATCCATGATGATGGCAATATGATTCTATGTCATATAATAGGATAAGGTATACGAAGGGAACTGTTTCATCTATCATCTTGCTGTAATTGTTGAGGATAGGAGAAAGAAGTATTCCCGCGGGAGTCACCACATTCTGTGTAAGGAAGTCAAACCACTTAGGAGTCAAACAAACAATTCATAAACGATAGTAGTCTCGGATAATTGACGCAAGTACTTGATGCATTCCATCAGCATCTACTTATCACACTCATTCTCAACACCAACTTTCAGCAGTGTAGTTGGAAACATATCGGAAGTGAACTTGATCACGTGATAAGGTAATTTGCTGAGGGATATCTGAAACTCATTTCGTTAATTTACTCCCACCTTTCAAATACACACTGCCAAAGTATTCAAACACATCGTCACCAAAACTCAACTTCTCCAAAAGAGGAAGATCTTTATATTACATCATCATTATAGAAGGACTTATCATTCGTAGTACTGATGTGAAGTGCATTATAACACCATTCTCCACTTCAATCTTTCCCCTACAAGTTCTATCTTTGAGTGTTAATTTCTTTAGCGATGGGAGATCTGATCTTCAATATATTACCGAATATTTACTCTCAAGTACAACCAACTGAACTGTTGTAAAGGCTAAATTACCCATCACAATAGATTGAAGAGAAGGAAGGTCTATCTATCACTAATTAGAAGTAGCAAAACCAGATAGAATTAACTGGCTACATCGTTTGAAACACCTCCTCCCGATATCTATACTCCCTAGAGCGGGTAGATTCTCTAATTTAAATCGATCATATCCTCTAAATGAGTAATCTCCTATCCGAAGAGAAAGGAGAGAAACACAATTAGAAATGCTGAAGAGCTGATTTGGAACTCCTTTGGTTTGAAAACATCGTGATCTAATAACAACGGAACTGAGTTTAGGAAGATCATGAATAAGACATGATCGACAGAATTTGAAGGAAAAATTGGAAATCACAAGAGTGGTCAAATTTGGGTAGATAGCAAAATTGACACTTAATAAGGCTTCATCATTAGCTTCATTTGGCAGAAAAGCAATTACAGATGCTTCAGGTTGAATTTCACCCCAATGATCTGTAGGTGGAATCCAACCAAGTACATTGGATCGATTGGAGACAAAGTCCTTGACAATTGGTAGATCTAAAAGTGAAGAGGAAAGACTTGGGAAACCTGTCTGAAGACAATGGACATATTGAAGTGAAAAATTATAAAATGAGAAGTCAATCAGAGAAGGAAGTTCTGTCACAGTCAGATAACCTATCTTATACATCACATATTCCTCTTTTGATGATAAGGATTGTAATTTTGGCAAATCTATAATTACTTAAACATCACTTCCCCACTTCTAAATACAGCTTTGTTTTTGAATAGACAATAGTTATCATTGTCATCCTGTGCTAAAACTGCAATATCATTTGGTTGACCATTAATTGCGGAATTCCCCAAACTCAAATCCGTAAGATTGGGCAAGTCTTATTCGTAATAATTACAACTATGCAGTACTCTCAATGAGTAAATCTTCCACACCAAAGAAACATTGACCTCCAAGACGAAGTCTTTCAAGAGACGGAAGGCCTCTCAGATGGAGAATTGGACAATTCGTGAAACAATCGCTCATCCCATTATCCTCTCCAATAAGCAATTCTCGCAACAATGGAACATCCACAATGGAAAAATGAAAATAGTCCGAGAATGCAGAATCATGAAGATAAACATAATCGAGAGATGGACATGATTTGATCGAAAAAGTCCGTACGCGATCGACAATTTCATTCCATGCATTATCCCACTGACTAAAACTCTGCTCACCAATTTCAACATATCGCAGAACAGGAAGATCGTGAAGAATGAACTGAGTGACATCTTGAAAGCAATTCTCTTCAACTCGTAACTCTTCTAAACATTTGAATTGTATAAATGGAAAACTATTCATGCCAAAATCGCTAATACCAGAAATCACGAGAGAAGTTAGTGACAAGGTCAAGTGATTGGAATGCTCAGTCATCTTGGTTTCAATTTTACCCAGGACTGGAGAACCATCAATCCATAACCCAGCCACTTCATGGAAGCCATTTCGATATCCGAGATATCCAGCTCCATGTCGTAGTCCATTCCAGTAGTTTCCTTCGTACATGATAATCTCTTCATTGGAATCTGTGTAATATTCAATACCATAACCAACTTTGTCTTTGCCCATCAGAAAGCCACAATAGGAAAGATGATTATCTTCATTGTACAGTTGGCCGTAACCATAGGGTTCTCCTTCTAATACATCTCCTTCCCATCGTTCACCATCAATAGTCAAGTCAAGAACGGTATTATGTTGAACCGTTGTCACATCAATGCTAGATGTAATTCCAAAGACAGAATCCATCGTAAGCTGAAAGAGGATTGAACGCGTTTCCAAGTTGAAACAAATCACCTCCCAAGAAAAACTGTATCTAAGAGACACAATTAGGGATGGGTTTAACCAAAAAATACCGTGATTGACGGTCATCACATTATCATACACAAAGCATTGTTTATACGGCTGCTCTAACGGTTCCTGAATCACTCTTAATATAGTCATCACGTAACTATTCAGATCTTCATTCTTACTATAGTGAAAGAACGGAAGATTTAGAGAACTATTCATTTTCTTTGCAGGTCTTCGAATTCGAATAACTCTACCCAGTTTTAAAACACAATCTGAGTGTATCTGAGTAACTTAGGAAAGAAACGCGCCACACATAATGTCTAAAATCTGGAGAATCTAAATGAAATTATCAAGAAACAGATTTACAAGTATACTTAACTAAGATCAATACCTCGATCTTTCAACAACTCAGTAACATCACGCTTTCTTTCTTTCGTCATTTGGACATACTCATCAAATGACAAGAACCCCTTTTCAGTTTGATATCGAGTTAGTTCAATTGAATCCAATAATTGACTATATATCATCCAATAGGAATATCTGCTACTCTGTGAAAAAATATCCAGCTTTTGCAACAAGATACTTCAATGTAGTCAACTGATCCCAACCCTCTTCGGAGGCAACTTCAGGAAGGAATGTAGCACTGAAGGACTGGTCGTCGACTTCAAAATCGATCATAATACCATGTTTGCCCACTTCCCAATCCAAAGGATTGCGAGCCTTTTCAAAAGAATGAAGTAACGACACTTCACACTCTAATTGGGGCACTTCTTCTAGCATGATAGGACGGAACCGGTCATCACTAAAAGCACTATCCATCAATGTTAGAATCTTAACATCACCTGTACAATGCATACTTCCGCATGTTCTCTAAAGAGATTGGAGCCAAACAGCCGATACAACCCCGAAGTGATTTTTTGGCTCCTTTGACTTTGTGGAGAGTTACAAAAATACCACTACAACATTACATCATATAGATACAAGGACTATTTCAATGATGTATCAAACTCGGGTGCAGCGAGCGGATATCCCGAAAGACGGTTGACAATAACGTCAAAACAGTACATCATCATTTCTTTCTTGACAACAGACATGGCAGTACAATTCTTAAGTGAGATGGATGAGTATCGGAAACAGGAGGAAAAGAAGCTGGTGAATGCTGTGAAGTGTAATCCTGTAAGGATTGTGAAGAAGAAGTGAAGTATTAGCCCGATATCACCTTTCTAAAGAACAGAGTTTGGTTAGAAGTATACAGAAGTTTCCATGTCTAAATGGTATAGAAAGGATTGATGACGTTCCAAGTGCGGAAGATAGCTTGGCTTTTATTCATTGGAGCAGATCCGGATGTGATTTTACAGTGTCCAGGTTAATGTCGTATAGAGAAATTATGAATAGAATATGAAGAAGCATATCATGATGATCATCAGATTGAAGTGGATGTGAAGCGGAGTTTTGTGTGAGATATTGTGAGCTCTCTTAATTTGTAGACATTTTGTGGAATCGAAGAAGATGAGTATGGAAGACTTGTTGTTCACTTTATCAACTTATTCATCCATAGAGAATCATGTCGAAAGGATTTAACCAAACTTATTCGTGCTCTGCTACTGGAACATCCAACAATGCATTATTATCAAGGATTTCATGATATAATCGAGTTTCTCATGATTTACAGCAAATTTAATATCAATTGGACGTATACTATGATGAAACAGCTGATGGAAACGTATTTGAGGTTTTATTCATTTACTGGATTAATGGACTAGAGATTTTATGACTCCCGATATTACAGAAGTCGAGAAACTACTTCAATTAGTATATCCCATTCTTAGTCTTCGTTGTCCAGAGCTCATTCCAGTTTTGAAGAATCCAGTAGTTTCTTTTTTTTTGTTTTAGGTTAGGACAAAATACCTGTGGTGATTCTTCCTTGGATTCTGACCTTGTACAAATTTGTTCTGTTTTCCAATCTAGATTTACGCATACACTAACATCAATTTATGAAGTAGCTCGTCTTTTTGATGTGATGCTTCTGCATCCGATTCTTTCTCTCTATGTGGCGGCTGCTGTTCAAATTAATTGATATTAATAATTCGAAGATTGTTTTGCATTTCAAGTCGGAATTGTTGGCATCAGCAGATGATCGATCTGCTGTGTACACAATTCTGGGTGTTGGTTTTTTTTGAGTCTTCGTTACCCGTAGAAATTGGATTCTCAGTCATTACCAATTGAGAAGATTCTTCGTAGGACTTGCTGATTGACCTGATAATAGGGGATACACAATATTTCTATGTCTCGATGCCTCCTTCGAGTGCATTACAAAGAGCGAAGAAAGAGGGTGTTAATATTTCTGGCGAGTTGATTTCACATCTGTCTCTTGATGTAGTTCGATGGTACGGGTGAAAAGTGAAAAATCAGATGTGACTCATCGTAGGAAAGAAGGATAGAAGTGAATGATAGACACCATTCAAACTGTAGGTTTATTGGTTACAGCGGTGAGTGTTGCATTTGTCGCAGTAATTGGAGTAATGCGATCTTTCTCTGTTTGTAAATAAACACTATACACATCAAATGATATCTATATTATGTGAGCGCATCATCATCGAAGCATCAACAGTTCTCTATTCATAGATTCACGATAATTCAATTACTCGAGGGATGGGGATTTGTGAGTTCTTGGCATACTACTTATCAATCATGCTTATCATTCTTACTTCGGGTTTCTCAAGTCCTTCAATCAAGCTATTTCGATTTGATAGACTTTGAAACATGGGATATCGTTCCACCATGGGTAATGGAAGTTTGGATCTTCCTTGTTTCATGACTGCTTTTTGTTAGTCAATCCTATTTCATCTACCTTCAAATGGTCGAAATTGAGAGTTCAATGATATCTTTGGTTTCTGAACTGGACTAAATTGAGGCTGTTTTGTCATGGTTTGTGATCCATGCTTCTCTAGAGGTTTTGGGCTTAAAAGTTGAATTCTGTTCGTTGATTTTGTAGATCTCACTTGTGATGGAGTATTGGCTGGAAGTTTTGTCGGTTGCTTCGAGTGGAGTTTCTGTATGGTTTGTTGTGAAGAATGAATGAGTACTCTGGGTTGTGCCGTTTGAATGGGTGTCTTGGGTTGTGAGTTGGATGTCTTTGACTGGGATGATTGATTAGATGTCTTCGCTTGTTGTTGTAAGCTGGATGCCTTGACTTGGGATGGTGAGCTAGATGCCTTGACTTGGGATGGGAGGCTGGATGCCTTGACTTGAGACTGAGAATTAGACAATTTCGCTTGTTGTTGTGGTTGATTCGATAGAGGAGACTTTCCAGAACCCATAAGACGAGAACCAGGACGTATTCTTGGTGATGCCAATGAATGCGCTGCTGATCGAAGGAATACTTTGGGTTTCTCTTGTTTCCACTGTTCTTCCAATTCCACCAATAATTTCATCAATTCAAATCTCTCAATTGATGGAACATTATATACAACTGGAGGGAGACCAAAATCTTCATTCGAATTTCCAGAGAGATCCAAATCTTTGTCCAATTCTGATACAATTCCTTCATTCGCAGATTCTGCAACTTGTGATGATTCTTCCTTCTCCAGTTCCTGCTTTAATTGCATTCGCAATAATTCCCTCTCTTCTTCTGTTACCATTTTTGAATTCTTCCTTTTATTTGGACTGAATGGTGAACCCTGGGTAATACGAGGAAGAAACGAATATGAAGAAGATTTGTACTCAGTACTTCTCCATTTGTCATAATTCGTTACTATTCATCAATTATTCATTATATAATCACCTAACGACCGCAAATTTTGAATTGTGAGGTCATTCACAACACTTCGATTCAAGACTACACGCAGAAAAGCCATACAACAGTCAAGAAGATCTTCAACCTAACGATCATAACTGAAACTAAGGCGAACTGTTCCATTAGAGAAAAGATGAATGGAGATGATCTTATCTTCGCTGACTCCTAACAGTCGACAGCCGGATGCAAATGAAGATATGTTACAATTTTGAAGAGTTAAAACATCTCCTATAGTCAATTCTCCTCTTTACGTCTCACCTGGAACTTCAAACCATTTCGGAAGATTGATATCAGGAACCAACTTCTTGAAAAGGGAACAAAGAATCTACACTCAATCACCCTCCTCACTCCTTACGACACCATTTCGTAGAGACAATAACAAATCCATATCCGTATCCATTTCGAGTTCATCCGCAATGAAACTCACGAAATCACATCGAATTGCCTAATAATTATCGAATCCTCCAAATCTCTGCAATAGAATTCATCGGAAATGAATTGAGTAATCAATAAAGCTCTCTTTAAGAATTCCGTTTTCGAAAAATCATGACTTTTTCTGTCACCAGGATTATCTCGTTCATTTCAAATGGAGGAACAAGAGGATGCACTGAAAACGTTGGAGGAAATTGTTGATTCCATGGAGAAGGAGATTACAACAAATAAGGTATCGTTTCATTTTATTTCTTATCCTTTCGATTGCTTTTGAAGCAGTAATTAAACAGTGTTATGAAGGGTTTAATCGGTCTTGTCAGAATCCTGATTCCGTCATCATCGAGTATACAAAGTTGCAAAATGAGTTTTCACGTGTTTCAGAAGTTGCAAAAGAGGAGGTAAGTATTTATCTGACTCATGAAGATGTAGCTGAGGAAGAGTGTTAATGTGGGTGAGCTCGTTAATCGACATAATTCTATTTTAAAACGGCTTGAAAATGCTTCAGTTCTATTATCTGCAATATCTGAATATCGAAACGTGTATGAAGGATGTCTGGCAATCGAGATGTCTTTGTCTAATGGTAATCTTCAGGATGCAGTGGATAAAATGGTGTCCAATCGCCAAAGCTTACAGGCTCTTCAACAGCAAGATCGTCACAATGACCAGTTGATTTCACTTTTGTATCGGGCAACAAATCGGAAATTCGCTCGTATTCAGACACTTCTCTCTCAACAACTTCATAAGTGCATTCATGTTTCTCCTTCTTCTCTACTTATTCAAAATGAATCTATACTTATCTCAGTCCTTCAAATGCTTCATCAACTTGATCTTGTTGATGTGGTTCTGAAACCACTATTTATGGAACTCGTTAGCTTTACAAAACAGAATCTGGTCTCCCCAGCGGAGCTGGTTGTGAGTGAGCATGACTTGAGAGTTCTGACAAATCAATCAACATCAGGGTACTCAAATACACTTACTATTCTTACATTTCTTCTGGATCATTTCTTCTTTCTCGATTCATCTCTTGTTGAGGCATTTCAAGAATTCATCTACGAACCACTGGAAGCTGAAATTCTTCAACAAATCCAAAAATCTCTCCCAACAACGATTCTAGAAATCACACAGGTTCGAGAGAGTCTTCGACCTGTTATTATCTTTGATATGAATGATAAGTAGGCGTTAGAAATTGAATCTACTCTTCACCAGCGCCATTTCCTTGAAGATAAGCATCATCCCATTGGAGATTGTCTTTCTCGGTTGGAAGAACATTGGTGTGAACATCATATTGAGTCTATTCTTAGCACCTGCCGAGAGCTTCTTCTCCGACCGGCATCAGAGTGGATCCAGTATGATGTTCATGAAGATGACAATGGTGAATATGGATTTCTTTTATCTGAAGAGAACTTTATTTCTAGGCAATTGAATTCGTATACGAAGGTTGTGGTGAGGAGTTGTATTAAATGGATGATTCATAGATTTCTAAACGTGCCTACGACGTTACAAAACTCCTTCACACTGTGGTTAAAGAGGCTATTGCATTAGAAAGGTTCCTATTCTTGGTTTGCATAATTCCTAGTCAAATGAAGATACGAGAGCGTTTGTTGCAGTGTATTCGAGATCTTATTCTTCTCTTTTTGATAAGTAAGCGCAGAAATGTGAATTGAGTTGAAGATGAAGTGGAGGGAGAATCTTCCTTTGAACAATCGTGTGTGAATTTAAGTGATTGTACATTTCTCATTTATCAGATCACTTTGATTCCGTTCAAATACCAAACACAGTTGGCCGCTTTCCCTCCTTTTGATTACACTTGTGTCGATCTGATTCCTAATTTGCGAAGAAAACAATATTTCTTTCAAGAGCAGATTCTTGACTATTTGAAGGCACAAAAGGATGTCTATCACTCTGGGAAAAAACAGGTAGATGGGACTCTTGAAGAGTATTTGGCTCCATATGTGAAGAAATTAAAGGACATCGTAGGAGAGGAACAGGTCAAGGGAATGAACATTTAGTATCAATTGTTTTTTATTGATCAGCCCGTTTGTTGCATATTCTTTCACCTATGTCAATCAATTTTGATACCTGTAGTGTCCTTCACGTTGGGAATATTATCTTGTATGTAATAGATAGTTGGTTGGTGAATCGCAGACGGAATGTGGATACTGTCACAACGAAAATCACGAACAGTAACTCAAATGTATTTTGATTACAACTAGATTGAATATCTACTTTGAACGTTTACAATGCTCATGTTATGAAAGTACATTATTTCTCCTTCCTTTTAGTTTAGAACTGATGCTAGCAGGTTGGAGACGTTGTGCGAATGTCCTCTATCTGCAAAATAAGTATGGTTCAACAGGATGTACTCTTCGCACAATTGTTCTTCCCATCGATCAGTTTCGCACAAGTCGATCTCATCGTCGAGTACGTATGATTATTATTATTTGTTTTAGGTACTGAATCGCTTCGATCGGTATCTCCGTGGTGAGTTCGTATTGAATGGAGACAAGTTGGAGAAGTCAGGAGAGTTGAAAGCTCGTTCCTTTCGAATGGAATTGATTCCGGCAACAGAAGAGCCCTCAGAAGAGATGTACAGTTTATATAAAGAGTTTCAACGAGATGAATTTAATGAAAGTGATGATGAGATGTCATATGAGGGATTTGCTCAATTTCTTGGTGAGTCAAGTATGGAACAGAACAATGAAGAGAAACTAGGTACATTCTGGTGGAATTGGTATGTTGACAATGAACTGATTGCCTGTTCCATTCTCGATATTCTTCCTACAACAATCGTGAGTCTGTACTGTATGGGATTGATTCTAGTCGTCTGTTTATTTTCTTTACAAGACTTCTTTCAAAGTACTGTCGATTGGTATTCTTGGTGCCTTAAAAGAGATTGAATTATGCCGAGAAGTAGAATTGTTAAATCCGTGTTGATTACGTAGATGAATAAATCGAAATACTCTTTAGGCCTGTATGTGCATGAATGTTCCAGAATGCGTTATAAAGCGCAGTTCAAAGGGTCTCAGTTATTATGTACAAAAACGAGGCAATTTTTCCCTATTATTTCAGTTCAACAACAATTAAATGAACATTGTGAATGTTTGGAAGCAGATCCCAGAGTGATCGAAGAACGAAAGAAGAAATTGGTTCATGAGTCTTTACAGTGTATAGTGAATTCAGATGCTATTGTGGATTTGAAGGAGGAAAAACTAACGCTTCTTCCTTGTGGTTATTTGTATGAATTGTCAGCTACAAACGAGAATGCAGAGAAGGCCTGGGATCGATTGATGATGTATCTACCATATCTCCCTGAAGATGAGAGTTATTTGTTTGTGCTGTGAATATATTGTTGAACAAACAAAAAACAATGTTGGGAACACACTGAAACCACCTTGATTGAAGGAAGGAGGTTGCGAAACCGAAGATTGAGCTGGAGGGATTTGAGAAGTCGGTGGAGGTATTTGAGAGGTCGATGGAGGTATCTGAGAGACTGGTTCTGATGGAATAACAGGTGGTGACAATATAGGAGGAGAAGGGGGCGCAGCCATTGGAGGTGGCACTAAGGAGGGTACTGAAGGATTCGCATTCACTGGAGGAAGAATAGGAGGAATCTGAGTCTCACTTGAAGGAGCTTAAATTAACGACCACGCTCACTCTTACTATAGGTAATGCCTCTTCGACTAAGAATCTCTGACAGTAGTGTATCAATCTCCGTATTTGTAGGAATAGAGGGTATTAGACGAGTTGAAATACGATTATCACAACTATTCTTCAACATTGGTAACACATCGGCATATTTCTTTTCAAGAATATCACAAATCTACCAATCAATTCAATTTCACTACTTCCTACTGGACCCAGTTCATCAACTTCCACTTTACCTCGACATTCAAGAATAGAACCAATACATGTTTCCATATTTGCAGGAACAGATTTCTCCTTTTGGATTACGTCAATTCGACTGTCAATAGTTGTCAGATAGACCTGAAGGAGTTGGAGAACAAATACCATTTTCTTCTCATTGTATAGTCCTTCAATCTAAGAATGAGGGACCTAGATCACTTCCACCTGAATCTTGGCTAATTCTACTTCACCCTTCTTATAACGATCCACTACGCTCGAAGTGAGTTTAGCAATTTCTGCATTCTTTCTCTGCAAAACCTTAGAATAAGTAAAGTACAACACATGGTACCAGGTTAATCCGCTCCTGTCCCCGAATGCAGAACATCCGCAGATCATTCACATTTACACGCTTACCAAATCCAAACATGATCTAAAAATGAGTAATCAAAAGTAGTCATTGAAAACCGCGGTAAATGTAATGTTCAGTTAACAAACACTTGATCCTTCAACATAGTTCAACTCTATCACTTCTCCGTTCATTTGAGGGATAATCTTCGTCTGACAAGCAAGATGCATTCTAGACACTCACGCCAACTCTTCACACTGACTGGGGTTCCATTCGATGAACAGCCTTCAGTCGAGTCATTTCCTTCTCGGATCTTGTTAGTAGACTATCAAGTGTTGGTGACACCTTTAAGACACAAGCTCCACACTTACAGTGACCCCCACAAAATGCTGTTGATTACTTCAATGTCAGAACGATACAATGAATGGCGATGTCATGATTCTGTATAGCCTTCAACAGAGTCGTCCCTTCTTCATCAGATACATCATACTCTTCGGCTGTAAATTCATCTTCAATGAGTTTCACTTTGAAAGCCACTATCATTCAGATTCACGCCAAATGGCAAACCGGAAAAACTTCTCTTGAAAATAGATCGCGCAACAAATCTTTGCATTTGAACAAGACAGATTATGCGAAGTGAAAAGCGGCGTTGTGGTTGACAAGCAAACAAATAAAATCAAAACTCAAAAAGCAGAAATAAAAAATACGAAAATACACTCGATTTCATGGAATCCTTATCTCATGCGCATCTCCACATCAGGAGATAATCTCTGCATAACAACCTGTTTCTTTCCGTCAATAACTTGAATTGTGGGTTCATAAAACAAAGGACGGAACTGTTCAGGTAAATGCATAACAGCCCAGTCCTTGCTATGTTCTAACATCTGATCCATGCCCTACAAGTCATTTACCCTCTCTACTACTACCTGGATACGCGCATAACAAATTTGACAAGTCTTCTGGGAAGGAGTATTTGGCCAGTGTTTATTGTGAAACTAGGAGTAAGAAAGTGAAAAAATCGACTACACTGTTGTAGAGATCCAGAACAGTTGCTACATCCACCACGTTAATGTAACAATAACCTAAATTACACTGCGTGTGGAAATCTATTGGAAGATAAAAGAAATCAAATCGATTCTTAATGTATCCGTTTACTATCTTCAGAAGTACTTCTTGGGTAAAACTGAATATAGTTTCATTCATTATTCACGTACCTATTAGGGATGTTGCGAATCATCAATGTGGTTCGAGGATCTGTCAATGCCTTCTCTGGATCAATTGCCAAAAGCTGTGTGCTTGAATCTGTTACTCGACCATTCTTTCTGCGTCCTCCTCGACGCTGACCTCCATTGGGGTTTCCATTCCCAATGTTCTCGCCTGCTTCTTCCATACACAGATCTGTATCCTTTTTGACTTCATCTTCAGTCGATTGTCTCTTGGTCAGGATGGGTGTGATACTGGGTGGAATATATTCCTTAACTGATGTTAAATCGCGTAGGGATGGATGTGGCGTATTCGTTGGGTTATGAATGGGGCTAATCGTTGATGTTGTGTTCAGGGCAGGTATAGGTTGATTCGTTGTAGAAATAGTTGTATTTGGCACAGGAACTGGAGAATTTGACACTAATCCTGAAGAAGGCAACCCGGGATTAGGCGAATGTCTTAGGGGGATAAAGGAGGCTCTGGAAAAGGATGGTTGTGAGTAGGGACCAAAAGTTTCCGTGGCAGTGAAGTTCAGATTCCCTCTTGGAGAGATTCGTTGGGGTTCATCGGAGGGTGAAAAAGAGTAAGAATTTAAGAATGAGGAAGGATGGTCTGAGGAACGTGGAATCCAAAAGGAATCTCCAGGAGAGAAACTGCTGTGCCTAGAAGAGGGGATTCCATAGATACCATTGTAAGATGGCGTGGTAGAATTGGAATCGTGGTGAAGAACTGACAAATCTGCAGAATGACTGAAATTGCTAGTTGGAAGTTCATAGGGATAATAGTCTTGGGTATCAAAAGATCGCTTAGAATCAACATCATAATAGGATTATACAGGGTACATGAGACCAGTAGATTCATCAGCTATATGATAGAATTGAGTTCGACCCATGTCATCACTTGTTGTACTACTAAAGAATTCTGATCTCATAACTATTCCATAGAACCTACCTGGAGGTGAAGATATTGATTTGTTGAATGAATTCCCCATGTCGTTAGGCGATGTCTTCCTTACTTCGAAAGTACCAAGCATGCCTTTTGTCATGGGTATAACATTGCTAGCTCGATTTGTCTCATTTCCACCATTTTCTTCCTTTCTTCTCCACACTTCGGATTGAACCGGGATGATGGTTAGTCCAGTCTCCCTTTTCGGTTTGGAAGAACTCATTCTTTCACCTGAGAAAGGCGTCCTTTCAACGCAAGAGTAGTGTTCGGTTTAAGACAAGGTACCAACGAGACACGTGCCCAAAATAACAATCCTTTTTCAAATCTTATGTACCGATAGAAAGGAAATTAGACATTGAGTAAATTATTCTGTGTACTAGTGGAGGTGAAGATTACGGAAAATCGGTGTTGAGTGAAGTTTAAATGGTATTGGAGCAATCTTGAGACCACACTAAGTGTGTTGGGAGGGTAATTGGTGGGAGAGAGTTAATAAAGGATGATAAGGGAAGTGAAGGAAATTGTAATTCAAAGACACTCTAAGAGGTTAAAAAACGAGAAATAGGATTAGATCATAAAGCGATCATCATGAACTTGAAACCTTCTGCAGATGATACTTTATATGTTCAAGCACAAGTTGTAAATGATTTTAATGCTAGGTTGGAGAAAAGAAGTGTTGTAAGATAATGCTTGTAGAATGGCGAGTGCATGTTTCGATATGTGTGTACACAACTTTTTAGTGAAGAGACTGGATGTTGAAGAGGAAACTTGTGTTGATCGGTGTGCTTTCAAATACTTCAAAGTTCATCAGGAGATTAGTGGTACGATGCACCAAGTGAAAGAGATGAATGATCTTCGAGAGCAAATGGCCGATCAACAAAACCAGGTGATGAATCCGTGAGGAATATGAAATGAATGGTGTTTGTTTAATTATGTTATTAGTATATCTGGCTGACTTTAGATTCATCAATTTGTTTTCTTTCCAATCTCATGCCTAAGGAGCATAAGCGACGTAGACGCCAACGACATGAACCACTGGGCGATCAGGTAGGACATTGGTGGTACAAGTGATTTCTCGATTGATGCCGATAATCGCACTTACAAGGAGGTTAAGAAGCGAACCGAGAGAAAGGAAAAGGAGGATGAGTACATTCCAGCTGATCTCTCTCGAAAGATCTTGAATATGGCTCATGAACAACAGGTTGTGGTTTTATTGTCATGGATGATGCATAGATGGAATTGAGTGACAATGAAGAGGCTGGAGAGGCGAATACAGAGAAGGACTTCCATTTTGTGGTTTCAAATATGAATGATGAAGATGATATGGTCGATTTAAGTTCTGACGAAGGGGAAACAGAAGAATTCATTAAGGATTACAAGATCAGTGCAGAAGATGATGTAGGATGTTGAAGGTGTAAAATTCTGTGTAGGAAGCGTTAAAAATGTTCTTTGCGCCCGATAATGGTGGGAGAAGGACGTTAGCAGATTTGATCACGCAGAAGATTGAGGAGAAGCAGCAGAATCAAGAAGAATCACACCAGTTAGATCCAAAAGTAATTAAGGTGTATACATCTGTTGGGGGAATTCTTCAACAGTAAGTATTTTGTCTTCATTTGATTATAGTTACCGTTCCGGCAAGCTTCCAAAAGCATTCAAGATTATTCCAAGCTTAAGTAATTGGGAAGAGGTAATGAAGAGAGTTGAAGGTTAATTTGCAGATTTTGTGGATTACAGAACCAGATAAGTGGTCTCCACAAGCGACTTTTGCAGCATCTCGCATCTTTGCTTCCAATATGAATTCAAAGGTGGTTCAACGTTTTTATAATACTGTTCTTCTTCCAGCAGTGGTTGACGACATTCAGGTTCACAAGTATGGTTGAGGTTGATAGGTCATGAAAAGGAAATTGAATTATCATCTCTATCAAGCACTAAAGAAGGCGATGTACAAACCAGCAGCATTTTTTAAAGGAATTCTTCTCCCCTTATGTGAAGTAGGTGATTGAGATTGATGATGTTGGTAGGATGAATGTACATTAAAAGAAGCTCTTATTGTGAGTTCAGTCGTAGCGAAGGTGTCGATTCCAATGGCACACAGTGCAGCCGCTTTGATGAAAATGACTCAATTACCGTGGGAATCGCTAATTGGATTGATAATAGGTACTCTGGAGCTACGTCTCTATTCATGACTGTTCTGCTGAACAAGAAGTATTCTTTGCCCTATGTGTTGATTGATGCCTTGGTTCAATATTTCAATTCGTTTGAGTCTGATGATCGTGAACTGCCTATTTTATGGCAACAAGTTGGTAATGAGTGAATGAATGAGATTTAGTCCTTATTAACATTTGTACAGCGTTATAAGACAGAACTAACTGCTGAACAGAAGGAGTCAATGAAACCTGTATTAAAGAAACATTTCCATCATCAGATTACTCCTGAGATTCGAAGAGAATTGTTTACGACTCCTAATCGTGGCGAAATGGATTACTTTTCGACTGTTTGTTGGAAATAGATTGAGGATGGGAATGGGTGTAGTGGGAATGCCAAATAGTTGATAATAGATACAGATAAAGCCTAGGAATAGGAATGAATGTTACACATGGAGCTGTGGAGTGGGAACAAAGGTATGTCTTAGAGTACTTATGCACCCTGTAATCATTCCACTGACTCTTCACTCAACACATATCCCAACAAACACTTCATCACGTAGAAACACTAGAAATTGAAGAAAGGAAACGAAGAGCCTGACTGACTCTCCTTCTGTTGTTTTTCCCTATTCTAATTCTTACTCACTTCATTCAGTCAAACCTCCTTAAAAATGAGAATCGTTCGATTCAATGATTCATCCAACTGTAGGATGGATGCAACATTATCACATCGATAACAATAATTCGGAGCTGACCAAACCTTGTTATCAGTACAATCCACACATCAATTACTGTAATCAGGTTGTTCTTTGAAAACATATATTGAAAACCCTGCTGAACCATCTGATGAGCTCGACAAATCAATTCCAATCCATTCACTTCATTAAACTACATTTCAGCGAATTCCTATTACTTACTATATTCACAGGATTTTCGCCAAACAAATAACCTGCTCCTCGCGGACTTTCCTGAAACCCATCAACATTGTCAGGATCAGACCACAGCAAATCACTAAAACATCCTGTAGGAGGAACTTCCTGTAATCGGTTTAATGTTCGTATTTGATCAATTGTTGCAATTTCTGGAGACAATCCACCATGAATACAGAGAATACGGTTGTCCACTAACTAGAAATGATCTTTTGAATACTCCAATACAGCTGCAAGTCCTAAATAATCAAATACTTCTGTGCACCACACCCAAGGTTCTGAAGAATCATACTTTTGGGTGACCTCATTATAGAAGCCATAAACACGAGTGATTTCTCTACACTCATGATTTCCCCTCAGTAGCGTGATTTTATCTGGATAACTAGATTGAATTCTCCTGACAATACCTACCACAGTTTTAAACTCATCAATAACTGAAATGTAGCACATGAGTTATATCCACGATCCACATAATCACCCTTTAGTCAATCAACGCCTTCATATGTACCATAAAGATATAACTCTTCTCTGGAATATCACCTCCTGTTGAAAACAACTCCAATAGGTCGCTATATTGACCATGAATGTCACCACAGATCTAGGACATCATTTTTCAATAATAACACCTCTACATTCACAGGACTGTGGACTGGTTGAACAGTATTCTCTTCAATCAAAATCTCTTTCACCTTGAAAATTACACGTCCAATCAACTGTGTACGCTTTCACACAATTCTCGCAGCATTGACATGGGTAAACACTCGTGCTCTTTGATATATTGAAGGAACTCCATTCTACGACATATCGAGATCCTACTCTGTATTCTTACTATTTCTATTCTTTAATCTTCTTTTTGAAGCGTATTTCTTTACTTGAGATGTGACTGGGCGTTTCGGATGAGTGAAACGGCCATCTGGATTTAAGCAACAAACAAATGAATTAGTAGCTTTTTGTCCCACAGATGGATTCAGTAGAGCCTCTGTACCAATACTCGTAAACGGACCATGCCCAGGCAACACCATCGTTTGTTTAGGTAAAACGAAGAGTTTTGTTTTAATAGACTCCTTCAACTGGTCTTCACTACTGGTGAGGCCCAACTTCTTCGATTCTTCATGAGTGCAGGTTCCAATCGCGTTACACAACAAGGTGTCTCCAGAGAACAAGAAGTTACCAAAATGATAGCACATGGAACCTGGAGTGTGCCCTGGAGTGAACAATGCAGTTCCCTAGGCGTTAGATTTAGAACTTGATTCAACCTTGTGTCCGGCCACTTCAATTTCATCTCCATCTTCAATTTTCTTCAGTTCAATTTCCTCATTCAAAACATGATTGGCCTTGAGAAAGGGAAGATCCAATTCGTTCACAATGACAGGAACTGAACCAAAATTCCTTACAATTTCCATAATGGACGCAATATGATTCAAATGACCATGCGTTAGGATAATCTGGGTAATGTCTGTTTGACACTTTTCAATCGCGCGCAGAATCTTGTATCCATCCGTCCCAGGATCAACAATTGTGCCTATAATCAAACACCCTTTCAATCCCTGCCATTACACACTTCACTATCATATAGAATGTACGTATTCTCTCTTGTTTTTCCGTTTGGAACAACGGTAATCTTCAAAATACGTTCCTCTTTCTCTTCCTACAAAATGAGTTATATCGCATTTCTGATACTTCTATTATATTAGAAAAATATAGGGATACTTACCAGTGGGATTAGGATCACCTTGTCCAGATGTGCTGATCCATCGAAGAAAGGGGTGTGCTGCAGTGGCTACTTTGGGATATAATTTCCAGAGTTGTCGTATACACACAGGAACACTCATTGTTGAGAATTGAAGTGACAAGATTTGATATAGTGTTTCAATTTATTACAGAGATGGTAGCATCACTGATTCTATGCAAAATGAGTTGATACCATATAATCGCATTCACCACTTTCCGACTTTTTCACTTCACGTCGTCCGAATAGATTAAGTACATGATAATTATCAATAAATAGCCGTTTTCTGCTTTGTGTTCGTGCGGACCAAAATAGGTCGTTTTTCCTCCAAAGATAGTCTTTCAAAGAAGTGCATAGTTTTTACTAATGAGTGATCCTTCGGCTTCTGTTGAACCTGTCGAAGTGAAAAAGAGTAGTTGCTGTAAAAAGTGGTTAATCCCAGATTGCCTTCGAAGACTAAAGGAAAAACTGCAGGCTTCTCTTAAGCAAATCTTCAGGAAACTCGCCAAAGTATTTTTGTTTGTGTTCACTAATGTGAAGAAAGTGTGTAGTCATCCGAAGAGAACTCTTGTCATTTATTTTATTGTATTGCTTATTTCTCTTTTGGGATTCTTACGTCTGGCGGATCTGAAGAATAATGACATTGCAGATTTATTTACTCCTGCAGTATTATCTGTTCTTATTTTTCATATCTAGAACAGTGAAAGTCACGATGAAAAGGAGATCTACGAGAAGTACTTCACTCCATCCGATGATGGCTTCAACATTATTGCTGTTCCTATTCGGAAAGGTAGTATTTTTACGAATATGGACGCTTTGCTTGAACTGCTGGACTTAGAAAAGAGCCTTATGGAGATTACTGTAGATGGTAAAACCTATGATGGTAATTTGAAGGAAATGGTTGTTATCAATGTAGATTTCTGCCAGACGCTCACAGACGGAAGTTGTCTTCATTTTAGTCCATTCATGTTTGCATTGAGAGGGAGGGTTGATGTCAAGGTACTTTGACTGGAATTCAGAAACAGTAGAATTGACGGGTGATAAAGTGGCGAAGATTTGCACCAGCACTCTGAATTACATTCCATTCATGTATGTGTTTGGATCTGTAAAAATCTAATTCCATTATCATTTTTAGTGTGGTTCCGTGAATACAACGAATTGCCAGGATGAAAGCACGGGAATCACCAAGGCCAGTGCAGTATCTATTGTATTCGGATTGGACTATTCTAAATTGAATGAAACAATTCCACATAAGTGGATTGACGAAGCAGAAATCAAACTGAAAGCAATTCAAGAAGATTCCAAATATTGGGAGTTTTATTTCTATTCTTCATATGAACTCTCCAATGAAGTGGAAAGAGGTACATTGACAACAATGACGAAATTGGTGGTGAGTATAATTCTAGTTGTGATTATGTTGGTTTTCGCATTTCATGAGGATAGCTATGTTGTGAGTATTCAACTGGCACTTTTGACTATGGGGTGTGTGTTGATAGCTGCTGTGATGGGTCTGGGTTTTTCGTTGCTGGTGGGACTTCCATGGACTACAATCACTCCTGTGATTATTTTCCTTGCTATTGGATTGGGAGTAGATAATATGGTTTTATTAACCATTCTTTTATATCGAGGAGATAAGAATCATTCTTTACAACATCGAGCGATACATTCAGGTGAGTGAGAGGAGAGAGAGTGAAGAGTAGCTGGAGAGGCATCTCTGTTTAATACAATGTCGACTCTGACTACCGTATTGGCATTCTTGAGTAGGAAAAGGAAGGAGAGATTAATTCCATAGTGGGTGTAAATAGCTCATTTAAGGGGATTACCACATTCTGTCTCTCTTCTGCGATTGTTATGACTTCTGTGTTTGTGAGTTCTTTCACTATCTACATGGCTGGCTTGTACCTTATTCTAAGTAAACGCGAAGCCAAGGAGGCTGGGAAGAAGAAGAAACACCATAAACACCGTAAGACAAATGGAGAGGAGGTTGATAATGGATTCTTAACTCGACTCTATCGGTAGGTTGTGTGTGATTGATTATCTCTTGTTATCGTGATTTATCATGGATTGAATGATTCTGATCACCGATTGATTCTTGCTCGATTGATTAATCATTCATTTTCTCATCATTCTGTCACTCATGAGTCACTCATTCTCACCATTAGTGATTACATTTCCAAACTCTATCTACATGGTTGGTCTCGAGGCATCATTTTCGTTCTATTCCTTGTCCTTATTGGATTTAGCGTATATAAAGTGACTACAATCCAACAAGGTATTGTTCCTGAGGATGCTGTTGCTGAAGACAGGTAACTGAATTTTTCAGTTATTATATAGTTTTGTAACTGCGTATCTCGATGCTGCACGTAAACACTTCCAAGAAAAAGTTGCAGAAATGAATGTTGTATTCTATGATACACAACTCACTCGGAGTACCCGTCGAGTAATTGTCTGATGTCATTGTAATTTTAAGGAGATTATAACTAAAGTGATTCAGGAAGTTCGCAAAGTCCCTTATGTTATGGATACCTATGAGGATCCCTGGGAGACATTCAATGTTTACTTAGAGAATAAGAATGTCGATCCAGCAGAAGCCTCGGGTTTAATGTTCTATTATTACTTATTGGACTGTTTGAATGTGGGAATGTGTATCATTGATTATGACTAGTCTAATAAACGAATTGCAGAACACTTATCACTGGATATGGATAATTATCAGCTCCCAGCTTCTAAAGTCAAATTCAGCATTGATCCTGAGGCTGTCTCTGATCTCGAAGTGGGTGAATCGACTCTTAAAGGAATGCGAGAAGTATTAAGTAACTTTACGGATCAATATGGACCATTCATTAGTATGAAATCCTACAGTAGTATGTATCCTTACTATGAAATGGTTGGGATCACATTCAATGAAACTGTCATTAATTTATTGACCTCTGCTCTTGCTGTGATGATTGTTCTTTTCTTGTTGTTACCACCAGGTCCATCCTTCCTTGCAGTGATATCAGTGTTACTTGCTGATGTGTGTATTTTGGCTTGGATTCCTCTGACAGGACTTAATCTGAATGCTATCACAAGTACCTGTATGGTGATGAGTGTTGGCATTGCTGTAGACTTCTCTTCACATGTCACACATGCCTTTGTGGAAACAGACGGACAAGGGAAGACTGGAGGAGAAAGGGCGGCTCTGGCTGTTACGCGAATGGGGCGTTCTCTCACAACATCAGCCTTCACAACCTTCCTTTCTGTGTTAATGCTGTCAACTGTGAATGTCCCTTCAAATCGCACCTTCTTCACTATGATGACAGGAGTGGTGATTTATGGAATGATCTTTGGACTTCTCTTCTTGCCAGTTCTTTTATCATTATTCAATCCCAAATACGTACAGCCTGTTGAATTACAATCTCCTACGACTCCTTTGCCTCCTGGAGAGGAAGCTGTGTTGTTGGAGAAGACACGAAATAGAGGGGTAAAGCGGCATCACCGCCATCGTAAGATGGATAATCGACCTGTTGTGAGAAGTGAAAGTGAAAGTGAGGATGAGAAGCATACAGAGAAGCCTATCTCAAGGAATGAGGAAGTGAAACCAGAGGCTGAAGCAATCAGTGACAGCTCATCGGAATTTGAGGATGCTCGGAGTTATGATAGCTCTGGGAGTAAGCTATTACGAGAGATCGAGATGGTGGCTTTAGATCCTCTTCCTGTGGAGGAGGTAAGCGTCGAGAATCAACCAGCTGATCTGAAGAAGGAGTCTGAAGTGAGGTTGATCCATGAACCTTCTGCGAAGAAAGAGTCAAAACAGGTTTTGAAGACAGAGATGGAGAAAGATTCTCCTTCTGTTAACAAGAATACCTCAATTAAGAAAGTGGATCCTGCTGCGCTGAAGAAATTCCATAGACCGCGTGATATTGTAAAACAAGAAGCGATTAGTGATAGCGAGAGTGATGAAGTCCCGCAACAACCGAAGGATGGCGATTCGGAAGCAAAATCTACAGAGAGTGGATTGTGGAGTTATGTACGTAGTTTCTTCTAATGTGTTGATTTGTTTGTGTAATCATTGTACTGCTTTCCTCTGATCCCATACAAACTCTATTGTCTACAGGATCTTACAAAAGGAGTACTGAGCACCAAATTTGTTTATGAACAGTTAATTTTGGCATGAAAGAAACACCTACATTTGGTTCAGAGGTAGAATGCACTCGAATCGATTTGAAGCCACACAGCTACTTTCTTGCAAGACTTTCACGATACTTCAGTTTCATTTTCCTGCCAGAACCTATCGTATTCCAGAAAGTGCGCCAAATGCTCCGTTTCCCAAAATCCTAAATCCGTCACTATCTCTTTAAATACCAGGACAGTTGCCAAAAGATGAGTGTAACAGGAAAGAGAATCATTGGAATGCCAACTCTGCTACTCTATGAAGCAGAAGGATGTACCGTGTTGATTCAAACAAGAGATGGCTCATTATATCGTGGACGTGTCGAAGAAGTGGAAGACAACTGGAACATTCACATGTCAAATGTTGTGATGAAGACTCGAGGATCGAAGGATGAGTCTCCTTTCAAACGGTTATTTATTCGAGGAGCCCATATTTCATTTATTGTAATTCCTGATATGTGACCTTTGACAACGGTGATAAAGTATAGGTTTAAGAATTCTCCAATGTTCCAGCGAGTATTGGATTTCAAGAAGGGAATTACAGCCCCAAAAGTAGTAATGGATAACTCACAACGAGCGATGGCATTAACTGTAGGTAGTTGTTTGGTTCATTCATTGAGTAGAAGTAGTTTTTCTGTTTATTCACAAACAATTCACTAAAAGTGACACTTATCCCATTTGTATTCCTGACGCTTCTTCCGCGCATCGCTACTGTCTAGAGCCCATCCCACCTTCAATTCCTTTCCGTTAACGACGGCTCCTGAGAGAAGGGAGAAGGACATCGAGGCTAGTTGATGCGAGTCAAACTCTATAAAACAGTACCCTGCAGACGTGGTTAGGATGCCTGGGGAGGGAATATCCTGTAATTCAATTTGAAGATGCGGCTTGAGAATGTTGTTTAGAGCGGCAGACACCTCATCTCCTGTAATTCCTTTATCGATATTCCCCACGAATAGCGTTCGTTTGTTCTCTGCTGGTTCTTCCATTAACCATCATACTCATTCTTACCTGTTCTACACAGCAAATTGCGAATCTGAACACCAAAGATACGCATAGCAGGAATCAATGCTCGTTCCCTCGCTGCTTTATCTTCAAAATGTACAAATCCATATCTAAGAATGATTTCCGCGAAAAAACTTCCACATTTTACTTTCAGAGCTGGTTTGCCGTATCTTTGAGACCTTCTTTTCCTTCTGTTCATTCGGAGACGAATAATCCAAAATTTCCACCTTATTTACAGTTCCACAATTCCGAAAAGCTCGGGCGAGTTCTTCAGCTGTAACTCCTTGTGGAAGATTATGCACAAAAACCTGATATAATGAAGTAGATGCGGGAAGTGGATAAGGTGTATTGGAAGAAAATGTTAATACTTTTCGCTTCTTCTTCATTGACGCTTTCATTAATTCATCCACATCTGGATCACATACTATCAACACACCTTACCGACATCTGGTCGCGAATACAAACTAACAGCTTTTACTGTCAAAACAGGTTTCTTCATTCTTCGAACATGTTCCAATGTGGGGATAGTTAATAAGGAAGCCTATAATCGACCATTAACATCATCAATACGTATTGCTCAAGAGAGGGTTGAACGAGATAGGCAGAACGGCCACACAACTGGCATACGTCACGGATAAAGATCTGTCGATCTGTTTCAGTCATGGCCGAATTCTGGAATTCATTTAACCGATTTAATAATAGTGAATGCTGTGTATCATCTAAAAGAGTCGATAACCGGAATGCTAATAAAAGTGCCCCTTTTTCTTGTTCGGCATTACTCTGAACATTACCCCCAATTCACATTTTCACTCTCATCAATGTCTTACTGTGATAGCGGCACTTATTATAAGCACAGATGAGTGTGTGTCTCTCAGCATCACGACGACGCACTTCGGTGCCTTGGACAGCACTGATCGAAATGAGAGGAAATTCTGTCAATCCTTTTACAACCCACTCAATTAGTGCGAGAAGATCACTGCTATGCTCGTTGAATTTGAGAATCGTCTAAATAAAAAGAATAAAAAATCAATACACCAATGCGATTGAGGAATTGAGCAAGTGATGATGATTTGCGTGGAGACTCAGCGAATTGGTTGAAATAGGCGTACAACCGACTGGATTCTTCGTCACTTACATACGATTCGATACAATCCCGAAGGACATTCACACGCCACTGAAAGCCATCATATTGAACGTTTCTATGGATGACAAGAAGAGCTAGCTGCTACTCCCAATCACGGAAAAATTTCTCTGTCACCTTGGTTAATGCATCCAATTGGAGTTGAACTTCTTTCTTGTCTTCTCCCGCTTCTGGAAACTCTGTACCATTGAAATAAGCCTCAATCCAGGGAAGAAGAGAGGGAGAGACTTCATCGAGTCCCTTATCAAGATCCCGAAGTAGTTTAAACAAAGCCTGACGGTCAACAGGTGAAGGAAGCATAATAAATTTCTGCAATTCACGATAGCTATTGATGGAGAAAAAGAAGAGATCCTACACAAATTTCTGCTTTCGATAACTTAATAAATCATGAATTCGATCAGCTAAGATATCCGCGCGTTCATTCTCGATAACTCCTTCATCGGTGTTGAATTCCTTCCATCGATCGCTATCTTGAAAGCTCGAAATCTTCTTTCGGAAGTCTTCCAATGACATAGGTCTTAAACCGACATCATTGCCGTTAATACTCAGATTTGGTGGAGTAATAGGAACAGCGTAAAGTTCTGGTCGCTTTTCCTCTGGTTCATCCACCAATTCTCCAGGAAGAGTCGCAGAGAGTGCTTTTGGAAGGGAATCAGTAAATCTGTAGTTGATATGTATAAAGCCACTGCTTACCTCCGACAAAAGAGTTTTGTAGGAGTGAGAGGGAGATGATGCAATGGAGAGGCTACGGAGCGAATAAAGGAGTAGTTCCTGCAGAATTGCAACAAGGAATGGAAATTCGGATGTTGCTTCCACATTAGGAGAATTGTTTGAGTTCCTGTGAAAGTGGGTGTTTAAATTCTATGAAGGATGCTTCCGACAATTCCTTTGGTAAAAGTCTTTTTGCATCACTCAATTGTTCGTCGAGCATTATCCCTTATCTCATCGTCATTTATCAATTATACGAACCCAGCTATGAGCCAAACAAAGCGAGATGCTCCATCTTCTTCAAATATGGATTCGAAACCAGAAGATACTGAGTATGGTTTGGAATAGCTGTAATAAATATGGTAGAGAGGAATTGAAAGAGAAGAAAACTAAAACTGTAAAGCTCCCCAAGAACTTTAAAAAGGAATACGAAGTCATGGATTTGAGGTGAAATGATACGTAGTTAATCCGTGAAATGCGAAAGAAACGGGATGCGCCAGTCGATTACAATGGCTCGGAATGTTGTCCAGATCCGGAAGCAGAACCAAAGCTTTACCGCTATCAGACACTCATTGGTTTGATGCTCTCATCACAAACGAAGGATGAACTGACGATGGCGGCAGTGATGCGACTGCGCAAATATGGACTAACACCAGAACATATTCGAGAGACATCGGAAGAAACTCTTCAATCTCTCATCAAACCAGTTGGATTCTATCGACGAAAAGCCAAATACATTAAGGAAACAACAGAAATGATTATTGAGCAATACGACGGTGATATTCCGGCAACAATCGAAGAGTTAGTTGAATTCCCTGGAGTGGGTCCGAAAATGGGGTATTTGGCCCTGAAGATAGCTTGGAATAAGGTGGATGGAATTGCTGTAGATGTCCATGTTCATCGTATTGCTAATCGATTACAATGGGTTCAAGCAGAGACACCAGAGCAGACACGAGAACAGCTGGAGGCGTGGATGCCCAAAGAGTACTGGTTTGAGGTTAATTTGTTACTTGTGGGGTTTGGACAGCAGATTTGCGGAAGTAAGCCGAAGTGTAATAAATGCAGACTGACGAAGATGTGTCCATACTATGCTCAAGAAAATTCTGATATTGAAGATTTATATGGTGTTTGTAAGAAAACATGGAATGATAACAAGAGAGATGAAAGTTTGTGAGAAGCTGATAAAACAGTTGGATATCTAGATAAAAGGAGAATCAAGATGAATACGTTCCTAAACATGAAATGCGACATGGATTCCCATTCCACTGACAGCATAATGCCAGTGCACCTGTGAAAACATCACATGTACTATAAATGAAGAGTATAGCGAATCTGCACGCTTGTCGGACTTGGAGGATTAAGTAGTTTTGTTTGAATGCAACAATTGAAAAAGGATATTTAGTAGATCCAATTTGACCAAATATATAGTTCAAAGAAGATGACTACATATGATACTAAACATGAAAGGATACAAGAACTTGATAGATGAGGGGACCCGTTGATATATCATTTTGTTCAAACCCTTCTCTACGAGTGAATAGCGGTGGAGATTCTTACAGTTGTAGAGCGAGATAAACATGATCTGGGGTGAAGGTTGCTTGGAGTTTTGAGGTATTATCATCGGACATTTGGATGCGGTGCTGCGGTGATTAGGTACCTTTGGGCTCTTCGGGCCACTTGACGGTTTTGACGCAATTGGGGTTGACTATACCCAATGTACAATCTTTATCAATACGAAGGATGACGGACATTAACATTGTAAATCACTATGCAAATCCTTCGTTCAATGCACAGAAGGAAGCACTCGATTATTTTTCAAAGGAAACAGTAGATCAATATCGAGGATACAGTCATCAACTGGAACAATTAAAAGTATGAAATTGGTGTGAGAGAATTATATTCGTAGTATGAAACAGAAACATCGTTAAAGGAGAGTGTTTTTGACCATTATAATGAGTTCATCGGGTTTTCTGTCGAAGTTCAGAAAATGGACGATTCGATGGAACAGTTACGAAGAAATTTGAACCAAACATATAAGGTTCTTGACAATCTGAAGGTATGATTGATCTGAACACACTAACATCTAGGATGCATCACTGACAGTGGATGATTCTTTAATTCACCGAGATCATTCCAATACACATGTGATACCCGAACATCTTGCTTGGATTAAGACAGTGTGCGATGATATTGATTTATTCATTTTCCAAGTAATTTTTTAGTTTATTCTCTCATACTCAGAGACGTTTCTCTGAAGCTGTTGAACTGTGTATTCGAGCTCAGAACGATTTAGCAAGTGCAGATATTGCATCAAATCCTCTTCTTCTCGACTTATCCACTAGAGTAATTCCATTTCTACTTTTTTCCCTTCTAGCTTACCAGCAAGTCTGAGACACTTATATCCAAACTTGTAGATGAGCTTTTTGTGGCTGATGTAAATCGTTCAGATCGTCGCCGTCTCTGTCGTTTGTTAGCAGGACTAGGTTATGAAGAGCAAGCTCGTTTGCTCTATTTGGAGCGATCTAGCAATGAAATTGCTAGTCATCATAGATTTGTGAAGCCTTGTGGAGATATTCCATCATTGATCGAAGGTCTTTCGGAACAGTTTTTTGAATGTCTGCAGGACACAGCTGTGAATTTTGATGTTTTGTTTTGTAAGGAAGATAAGAGTCTGTTTGCTCTCTTTCTCGCCTGGGCATCGAAGGAAATCGATCAGTTTGTGAACCAAGTGGTTGTTTATGTAGGTATTGAGTACAGATTATAGATAGGCTCGAGGAGATGATGATTCGATGATGGACGTTAACTCATTTGAGTGCTTCTCTGGATGTGTGGTACCTCTTCTTCGAGGTACTGCATTGCTTGCTGAGGTGGGATGTGATTTGGAGTGTTATGTAATTCGGGTGATTGGTGATACAGTGAAGAAAGCTGTCACAGAAGTGATGGCTTCTATGGTTGTAAGAGATAATTAGGAGATTATCATGAATAGATGTCGTTGCGTCAACTTCCTCCTCCAATCACCGACACACAGTCCATTACATTCCGTTCAGATATTGGTATTGAGAAACGCGAAGTTTCCACGCACTGTGCTTCATTCTACACTATTCTGGCTCCTCTCTTGAATTCTCTTTCATCTCTCATTTCACCATCATTAATTCCATACATGCTTGATGGATTGGAGAAAGGATTAAAAGCCTTAACAGCGATCGAAGGACAAGTTTATAAGAAGTGGTTAAGTACATCCGATCACAAGGTCTTAGCTATGATTCCTTCTCATTGATAGGTTGCATCTCTTCTCTCCGATCTCTATTTCCTCACTGTAGATCTTCTTCCACTCTTAAATATACGCTTGTGTTTACGCATGCCTGAACAAACTAGACCTCTGGGTACCATTTTGGATCAATTCAAATCTCTTCTCAAATCATGCACTATTCTCCAGCTCCAAGAGATTTGTATGGATGCTATCAAGGTCATGCAATTCAACCCTTCTCAATATATATCCTATTTGAATCACTTCTGGTTAATTCCTTCACTCTCAAGCATCCATGACAGAAAGTGTTATTTCCCCTCAGATTGGAACAATAACCGCGGTGAAACGTCTTCTTTATGTAACACGTCAATGTGAGAAGATCATGTCTCCAGTCTCTTTTAATATGATGAAAAAGGCTTTATTTTCAGTATTCCAGAAATATATGGAATTACAATTAGTCTTTATATGCATTGCTGTTGAAGGATAAAGAGTGGTCCTCTATCAAAGTAAATGAGGTGAGAGTGGTTGAGAAGACTAATTGTTAGTTTTCCGAATCTGGATTCTATGCTTTGGTACTGAATTTGCGCTTTATTCAAGAATTCGCTCCCGCTAGTGTGCGTGAAGCTTGTGAGAGTGTGATAACGAAAGGAAAGAATTTGACAGAAGGAGTGGATGTCCCTAATGAGAAGTGGATTATGAAGAATATGAGTGAAGGATTAAAACAATGTCGTAGTTTGTGTGTTTGTTGTCATTTGTGCTTTTATCAAAGGAATCGCTTTAATATGGATTATAATAATGTATTTACTAAGTATATCACTATCATTTCTTTTTTATACGTCGATTGCTCATTTGGTTATGAATCAGTAATGTGATACTATGATAACTATAACTAATATCACCGTACCATTTTGTTATCGTCATAATTGCTTTATTACCTGAAAGAAATGAATAACATCGGATTTGTTACCCAAAGACAGGAAAATGATACTACTAATATCGAGTTAGCCTCAATATTGTGGAATAAACCATTCTTTGATGACTACCGACTCGAGTCGGTTGAGATGGATAATTCATCTGGACAGAAATCTGGAAAGGGAACAGAGCATTACTCCAAGGACGGTAAGAAATATTCTCTTGAGGCATTTTTTAAGAATGGTAAGAAGGAAGGAGAGGCTATTCTCTTTGATTCGGCTCATGTTGGAATAGCTAACCTTGTGTTTGCTGATGATCAATTGAATGGAGAATGTGTGATCCGCAATGATGATTATGTCGTAATCTTCCGTGGAATGTATGCGAATGGTCGGAAGGAGGGAGAGTGCTATGAGTACGATAATTCAGGTAAGGAAACATTCCATGGAGTCTATAGGAGTGGTAGTCGACACTTACTCTTCGAAGAATTGAAGAGTCGTCCATCCTTTTACTGTGAATACTCTAAAACTGATTTGAGCATCCTTTCGATATCCCAGTATTCCTCTGATTTGACCAAGAAGAATGGAACCTGTTATCTATTCCATAATGGAACTGTTGAGCGTGAGTGCATAATGTCCAATGGAGTGGAGACAAGTGTAGTTAGACTCTTTGAAGAATCGAATATGAAAGAAATGGATAGAGAGGGTAGAGTTATTTATGAAGGAGATTTTGGTGGTGATTACATATCAGGATTCGTTCGTAGTGGCTATGGAAGAGAGATTGATAAAACTGGAAAGATACTGTATGAAGGAGTATTCAGTGAGAATAAGCGCTGTGTGGTCCTGACAAAGGAAGAATCAATGAAACGAAAGGACTTCTATCGAGAAGAGTCTAAAGATGGGCAGTTACTGACTATAGCTCAATATAATAAAACTGATGAGAAGAATGGAGTGTGTTTTGAATTTGAGAATTCCAAGGTTGTAAGAGAATGTGTGTATGAAAAGGGAGTGATGAAACGAGTTGTGAGAGAGTTCAATGGAGAGGTGATGAGTGAATTTGACTCTGAAGGCCATAAGATCTATGAAGGAGGATACTGTGGCTCTTATTCAGTTGATTTTGAGAGGAATGGAGAAGGAAAAGAGTATAATGCGACTGGAAAAGTGATCTATGAAGATGGATATGTACAAGGAAAGAAACGTATTACCCAAGAACTAGTGACTAGTGGTCCTTTTAAGGGATATTATAGAGAAGTCACTTATGATAGAAAGGTACTGTGTATTGGTCAATACAGTTCAGAGCCTTTAAAGAAGAATGGAAAGTGTTTTGAGTTTGAGAATGGTGTTGTGATACGAGAATGTACTTATAAGGATAATGTGATGGAAAAATTGATTCGAGAGTTTAAGAACAAGATAATGACAGAATTTGATGACAAAGGAAATAAGGTTTATGAAGGAGAATACATAGGTAGTTACGAAAAAGGGTTTATACGAAATGGAGAAGGAAAGGAGTTTGATTCAGCGGGTTCATTGCTTTATGAAGGACCTTTTGAGAAGGGGAAGAGATTTGCCCCTGTGAAACGAATTAACAAGGGAAAGATGAAAGGATATTACCAAGAGACCACTTTTGCTGGAGAAGTCCTGAGTATCGCTCGATATAAGAAAGGAGAGAAGAATGGAGTGTGTTTTGAATTTGAGAATTCCAAGGTTGTGAGAGAATGTGTGTATGAGAAAGGAGTGATGAAACGAGTTGTGAGAGAGTTCAATGGAGATATTATGAGTGAATTTGATTCTGAAGGTCATAAGATCTATGAAGGAGGATATAAAGGTGATTATCAAACTCACTATGTTAGGAATGGAGAAGGAAAAGAATATGATAAGAATGGAAGTGGTTTGATATACACAGGTCATTTTGTGAATAGTTATTATCATGGGAGTGGAGTGTCGATTAAGAATGGTTTTGTAGCATATAAAGGAGAATGGAAGTATGGATACCCATGTGGAAAGGGGGTATTAATGAATTCAAAAGGTGTTGAGACCCATAATGGAGAGTGGAAGAAAGGATACTTAAAGGAAGGTAAAGTGGTGATTGATTTCGAAACTGGAGAGAAGAAGAAGGGACTGAAGAGAGGATACAAAGGCCAGGCACGAAAGGACCAACGAAAGGACTGGTGGTACAGCAAATCGATGTGTTTCAGATTCTGGCTTAGATTGCCGTTCTGGATGGTGATTCTTTTTCTTTTCTACAAAATAGTGAGTTACAGTTATATGGGTATTCGAATAGCTATCAATAGTGACTTGGAGATTCATAACTGGTGGGAATTGACTAACACTCAAATACCATGGAGTTGGAAAGTGAAGAGTCTCAGTTTTGATTATGATACTTGTTATTACTCTCCTTGGATAAGATCATTTGATTTGAGTCGATACAAGAATCTCAAGAGTCTCTATGTTAAAACATATAGTTTCAAATATGTGAAACGATTTGAATTGAAAGGATTGAATGAACTGGAAAGTGTTTTTATTGGATACAATTCATTTGAATACCCTTCTTCGATCATATTTGAGAGTGAGAAGATGGAATAGATGATGAGATTAGATCTTCCTAAACTACAATCCATTACATTGGGTGATGAGGCTCTAATAGGATCTGATGATAAAAGGAATAGTTTGATAATGAAGAGTAGTGAATTGATTGAATTGATGATGAGACTTGCCTTCATTATCATATCTACGAGGATATGAGGATGTCTTCAAAAACATGGATGAAGTGAGATTGGAGAGTAATTGATTGAAATGAATTGAAATGGAGATGTGCCTCTATTGACTGCTTCCAATATTGATCTTTATTCTGGGTCCTTTAGGAGAGTGAAGACTCTGATAGCATCAAGTGAGAATGGATGAGTGTGTTAATAATCAGATGCAGATGGTTTGGAAAGCTATATTCGACGTCGTAGTTCTTATGTTTAGTCATTGTGAATCAGTTTATTGTTATGAACACTCTTAAACAATCGATTTCAGAGTTGATAGGATTGATTGATGAGTTCATAACACTCTTATCTCACATATTCTCATTCTATTCTAAGAAAACACATGGATAAGAAACATCCTTCACAAATACCATAAACATTTGATCTATTCAACCACTCTCACATAGTTGAATCTTGCTTCTCAACAATCATTCCTCTCTTTGTTCAACACATACATCAACTCCAGTAACCTCATTGTTTCTCTTTTCTTCTCAATAGTCTCTCACTGATGCTGATTACAGTGTGAGTAATAATAACATTGATATGAACTGTGTAAGTTATGCTCCTTCATATACACTTTTCTACTGTGTAGATCTGTATATATATTATTCAACTCCTTAATAATTCACCCTTTACAAGAAAAACGACGATGAACTACTTAGAATCGACGTAGTATAATGAAGTGATGTATATTGAGAACTCTTGCATTGTTTATGAGACGATTATTATGGATTGTAGAGTTTGATTAAAACTATGAATTCCATCATAATATGATACAACAACTATCAGCATTTCTTTTATTTCTTGGGTTTCCTGATTCATTATTTGAATGAATAGCATTCTGGTGACTGTTTGAGGAAGTAGATTGTTGTGTAATGACATTACCCCTCTTAAGACTATTATCACTCCCTTTATCGATTAAAGTGCTAGATTTCGATACAAAATCTATTTGATTATTTGAAATAATAGATTGCTGTTTGTTCCCTTCATTCTTCTGTATATAGTCACTCTTCTCTCGAATGAATTGATCAAGAGCATCAGCATCTCATTCATCAATTATCATTCAATCATACTTGAACT